>PVLD010002046.1:0-74903 GCA_004027595.1 Dinomys branickii
AAATTTAAAAAAAAAAAAAAAGAATAATTAAGGTAACCATAGATGGCTAGAAGAGTCTACAGAATGTCCAAAACAATAAACATGAAGTAAAAGGAGCCATGTCAGAGACTGCTACTTCTTGGTTTTTGCTTTCTAACTCTATTTTCAAATTTTGCCTTAGTTACCTTTCTCTCATTTCTGACACAAAATACCCTTCACCCAAAGTTAAGGGAAGAAAGGCTTATTTAGCTTACAGTTTGTAGAGGTTTCAGTCCATCATCAGCTGACTCCAGGTCAGGTCGGCTTTGCAGAAGAGCCATGTGGAAGAGTTCATAGTGAACATAAGACAACATAATCAACAACCAACCTTAGCATCTTTCTTCTCCTTTTATACTCTAGTAGGCTGCAGGAATTAGGGTAATGCCAAATGAATTAGTGAACTGATCACACATTCTTAATCGCAACATCATACACTCTAGATCCAGCTACCTCTGAAAACTTCTTAGCCTGCATGGGCTTTTTTGGGGGAGAGGACATCTAAACACAAACTATAACATTCTGCACCTTGCCCCCAAAGGTTCATGCACATCCCTTTATCCAAAAGGCCTTTAGTCCATATCCAAGTTGCTGAAGTCCTAACAATTTCAGCATTGCTAAAAAGACCAAGTCCAATGCCTCCTCTGAGATTTAAGGCAAATTCTTAGCTGCAAGTGCCTGGACAAATGAAAACATAAGTACTTCCAACATTCAATGGCACAAGATAGACACTCCTATTCCAAAAGTTACAAACAGGAGGATACAAAAAATAGGACAAAAGTAAGTCTAAAGTCCAGAACGGTAAACATTAAATCCCGCAGTTCCAATTTGAGCATCCCCAGCAATCTGAGGCAAGCTTTGAACTCAAAAGCTTGGGTGCCTCCACCTCTGTGGCACTGCTGGTCATTGTAGCTCCCCTGGCTTTTCTTTTGGACTAGCTCTGCTCCCTTACTGCAGTTTTCCTCAGACAAGCCATATTTCTGTCTTCTGCAAACTTCTTGGGTCTCCAGCGCATCTTCAGATTCGCACAATTTTACAGACTGCTCTCTCAAGGGCACATTGCCTGGCCTCACAGGCATTCTTCTACAATCTAGATGGACGCCGTCCTGACCCAACTCTTGCATTTTGCATGCACCTAAAACCAGTGCCATATGGTTGATGCCAAGGTCTGCTGAAGCTGGAACAGCAGCCAGGCTTTCTTCTTTCTTGGCTGCAGGGGTCAAATACTTATGAACTAAATCCCAAGGAACAACTTCCCTAGGCCATTGCCATCCTAAAACATGGTGCTCTGGGGCCCTCTTCTCAAAGTAAAGTCTTTTGCTTTTGCAATTTTGAGGCTTCAAAGTGTAGAGTCCTGCTGCTTCTTGTGATTCGCTCAGGCCTTTTCTTCTATTCTCCTGTTCCTTCTCAGCAATCAAAATCTCCTCTGCTCTATCTTTCTAGTCCACAGCTTTACTGGAGTTTCATTTCTGGCCAAACTCACAACCTTTTATATCATCCCGCTGGACGTTTTGCTCTTAATTATCAACATAAATCTGGCTAAAAGCCCCCAACAGTAGCCACGGTAATGCCTCAACTTTCAACATCAGTCTCAAGCAGTCTCTGGATGCAAGCAACATGCACACAAGCTTGCTGCCAAGTCATAACCCACAATAAAACAATGACAAAAATGAAAGGAACCCAACACCCAGTGCAGCAGAAACCTCCTGATCCTGGTCTTTACTAGCTTTCTGGTCTTCTGAGCTCTGACCAGAATCTCCCCTACAGTGCAGCCTAAGGTGTTCTAGGGCTGCTCTCTCAACTGGCACCTCCAAACATTTCCTAACACGGCCCCTCCAACAAGCCAGTTCCAAAGCTATTGAACCACATGGCCAAGTAATGTTAAAGCAAAAACCCCATTCCTGGTACCAAATTCTGTATCAGTTACTTTTCTATTGTTTTTAGGACAAAAATACCTGACACTCAAAGTTAAAGGAGAAAAGGTTTATTTATCTGACAGTCTGTGGAAGTTTCAATCCATAACCCACTGGCCTCAAAGCAGGGTAACATATGGCAGAGGAGCAACTACTCATGGTGCTGGAAGACAGGAAAAGGAGAAAAAGAGCAGAGACAAGCCTCTTTCTGTCCCTTATCTTGTGTGTAGTCTACTGGAATTAGGGTGCCGCCAATACAATCAGTGGAAGGATCCAGCATTCACCTACCCTTAATCCCAGCACACTTAATCCCAGCAGTGAACAACGAATCAATTACACACTCTAGATTCAGCCACATCCAAAAAACCCATCCAAAACTGCATGAAGCTTTGGGGGAACACGCAGACATAAACCACAAAAATACCATTGATTAAATAAAGACTAAGAGAAGAAACGATAGAAGGAATAAAAGGAAGAAGGCAGGGGAGAGAAAGAGAGAGAGAGAGAGAGAGAGAGAGAGAGAGAGAGATCTAAGTATTGTAATAGAAAATTAAAGGTAATCACCAAATGAACTCAAATACAACCATAAATCAGAGCTTCTGAATTAGCATAGCAAGCCAAAGGGAACAAACAAAATTCCATCAACAGGTAAGAAAATGCATGGTAAACTGAAAGACAGACAGACAGGAGAAATATGCTTTCTTTTAAGGCAGTAGCATTTATATAAGGGAATATCTGAACAAACAAAACCCAACTCTTTTCCTGCTTAGCAAGAACTGAAAGATGGTAATATCAAAAGCTTGAGAATAAAAAAAGAATAAAATAATTACAAAAAACATTTAGACTTATTCTAGTTATATTATCACAATAAAACAGCATTGAAATAAAGAAATACCTAAAAAGGAGAGGGGCATTACATGATGAAAGAAAAATAAGCATCACACAAATAAAGCTGGGCCCTCAATACAGTCCCATTGGTAGAAAGGAGCCACAGAGAAGTAGGAAGAGGCCCTGTGAAGTTGGGTGCAGAGGTTGAAGAGATGCTTCCGTGGAGGGAGTTACAGGGACTGCCAGAAGCTGGGAGCGGCCAAGAAGGATTCTCCTCTAGTAGCCTTGGAGAGGAGGGTGGTTCCAGTAACACCTGGACTTCTAGCTTCCAGAAGTGGGAGAAAATAAATTTGTTTTTCTAGGACACCCAATTTATGGTACTTTACCATGGAAGCCAAAAGAAAAAATACAGTAATGAATTCACTAAATAAACTAGAAAAGTAACTACAATACCCAAAGAATTTGAATTAAAATAATGATACAACGATATAACTGATAAATAAAATTGAATGCAATGACCAAGTTATTAATAAGCAATAGTTAAGAACTAAATGAGAGAAGGGTCAAACCAAAGTAACAGAAGCAGTGAAAAACATAAAAGAGGGATCTGTTAGGGAGGAGACATAAATTAAAAGAAAAAGTGACAGCTAGACATCAAGATAAGAGAAAGCAACTGCCAATCAATAGACAAAATAGATTTCTACTTTTTAAAAATGTAACTTCTTTCATAATATCCTACTATGGAACACTCTAGTGTAGCCTTTATGCAACCTCCCTTAAATATGAGCATGTTTCAGACATTAACTCTGCAATGAGCAAAACTAGAAAATTAATCCAGATGCAACATCATTCACTAATCTGTATATCAATTTTGAATTTCACTCATTGTCCACTAATGCCCTTTGCTCTGAAACAGGATTTAATCCAAATTCACATGTTGCATTTATTTGTTGAATCTTCTCATTTTACTCTATTCTGAGAAACTTCCATAACTTTGGCTTGATAATTGATAATTTAGGGAAATACCAACAAGTTGTTTTGTTGCATATTCTTTAATTAGAGCTTACCTGATATTTCCTCATCATTAAACTCAAGTTGTACATTTCGGCCAGCAATATTACAGAAGTGATGTCATAACATAAATATACCTTATTACTGGTGATTTTTGTTAAAACGATAAAGATAGTTTTTCCACTGGAAAGCTGCCTTTTTTTCTTTCAAATCAGTGAATATCTGTCGAGAAAACACATTGAGACAAAGCAAATTGCTGTGTGGTTAATCATTTCTCTCTCATTTTTATGCCTGTTAATGATTCTTTGCAATTACTACTGTGGTATTGGTCAAATAGTGATTTTCTATGGCAGCATTATGTTTTTGTTCATTATTTCATTGAGTGGAATTTATTACTTTATTTAAAGCCCTCCTTAAGGAAAAGCTGTTCCTTCTCTGCTTATTTACTTACTTTATTTGTATACTTTTCTCACATTTTGTGGGGGGTCCAGCCTATCCATATTGTTAAAAATGGAGAAAGCTTTATATGGAAGAGATCATTAAGGGTGGAGCTAAACAATCATTTTATAAATATATTAGTATGTGTGTGTAGCATGAGTTTAATCAGATGCCTCAGTAGAAGCCAAGAATAGAAATGCAATTATACCAGCAGAAATACTGCCAGCTAGGACTAAAGGAGATGGAAATAGCACAGTGAGCTCAAGGAAAGCTATCAGACTTCTTGGACTCCTCAGGAAAGACTACAGAGCTGTCTGCTCCTGAATATATATTATCTTGCAAGAAGGGAAAACGACCCTAAAGCTGACTGAGAGATCATGAGGATTTCCAACTCTTCCTTGGGTCCAGGTTTAAGGCTGATTCCTCCTTGGTTATAGAAGGTGTGACTCCTGCCCAGCAGAACCATGGCAGTACCCCTGCTTCAGTCTGTCTAGAAGGGAGAGCCATCCTGTAGAGCTGTGGGAGTGACGCTCCGGCATAGTGAACACACAGCGCAGGGCATCATATCCAAGAGTCTTAGAGACATAGATGTAATGGAATTTGTCTTGCTGGAGTTTAGACTTGTTTGGTAATGTCAATCTTTTCTTCCTTCTCATTTCTCTCTTTTGAAATCAAAACACCTGACCTATGCCTGCTATATCATTGTACTTTGGAAGCATATAACTTGTTTGGTTTCACAAGTTCAAAGGTGAGGAGGAACGTTGTCTCAGGGTAAAACATACCTCATGTCTCACTCATATCTGATTTAAATGATTAGATGAGACACTATACATTAGAGTTTATAGGTGATCCTGGAAAGAATTAGACTTTGGGGGCTATTGCAACAGAATGAACACATTTTTTCATGTAAGAATGACATGAATTTGGGTATGGGAATGAGTGACAGGTTACAACTGAATATTTGTGTTTCCTCAAAACTTCAAACATTAGAATACTAAGCCCCACTGTGGCTGCATTTGGAGTAGGAAATAATTAAGGTTAAATGAGATCACAAGGGTGGGATCTGATAGGATGAGGACCCTTATAAGGAAAGAATCAAAGGATCAGAGCAGTCTCTCGTGCCTTCCTTCTGAGGACACAGAAAGGGGGCAGCCAGTAGAAGACAAGAAGAGACATCTCACTGGAAATTGACCCTGCTAGGCCTGGATCTTTACATTTTTCTATAGTTTAAGCCATTCCGTCAGTGGTATTTTGTTATGGCAGTATGAACCAGAAATACAGTTTTATTTCATTTTCTGACCTAATTGCCGCATCTAGAACCTCCAGAACAATGTTGTACAGAAGTAGGGAGAGTGTAAAGTGCTTTGGTTTTGATATTAGGCAGGAAGTTTTCACTATTTTGCCTTGTAATATATATTAGTTGTGAATTTTTCATAGGTGCTCCTCATCAGTTTGAGGATGTTCTCATGCAGTCTTAGCTCACTGGGTGCTTGTATTACAAAAGTGTGTTGGGTTTTCTTAGACACTTTCTCCTGCATCGATGGAGATCATCATATGGGTTTTGTCTTCCATTCCATTGATACAGCATACTGCATTACTTTATTGTCATACGTTATACCAAACCTGTACTCAGGAGCATCACCTGATCATGGGGTATAACCTATTTTCATATGTTACTGGAGGAACTTCATTTGCATTTTACCTATAATTCTTTGCAATTTGATAAATAGATAGATGATAGATAGATAAATAATAAAACTCAAATGATATAACTAGTTTATCATGCTCCTATAATTACAAAATCTAGTTATAGTATTCAAATACCAACTGTATATGCTAAAATCTAGGCAGGTTTATCCTGTCAGTTATTTTTATGAACTTTTAAAACATACTAGAGTTTAAACTTTTGCTCTATTTCCTTAGCCATATGACATTGAGCAAGAGGATTTTTGTTCTTTGTTTCTTTCTAGACTTTAGTTTCCATATATGTAAACTGAGAATGAAAAATACACAAAAGAGAAATAGCTGGATGGAATGAGACCACTAATCCTAGTTTACTGAGAAAGCTCCAAACTGATTACCATTGTTAATTTCCTATCACCTTGTCTGAAATTCTGTATTGCTTATATTGTTTTTGTGTTGTTTTGTAAATGTATGTGTTTGTTAATGTGTTTTCATTCTTTATCTCTAAAATAAAAATAATAAACTGGAGATGAGAAAACCTACCTCCCAAACTTTCTGTGTTAATGAAATGATTTGATATATGGAAAGTGCCTCACTCAACTTCTGTTTAATAATAATTGTCCAACCCTCGCCTCTGCTCTTCCCCTGCACATCTGCAAAGAATATTACTGGTGAATTCTACCCAATAAACAAAGCCAAAACCAAACATCAAACTTAGACCACAGTGCCCATTATGACTGGGAGAGCATCTCTGGCATTGCAGATATTCCCGTGGACCATTTTCTCTGGAGCCATTTGCCTCCTCAGTGGGAATCAGATTTGAGGCCACTCAGTCTTGTTTGACATTCCCAGCTCTGCTGCTTATAGGCTATGTGACCTTGGATAATTCATTTCATCTGTCTGTTCTTTCATTAACAGAATGAGTCAATAATCTCTGCCTTTATGAGTAATTATGAGAAGTAAATATCACATATCCAAAGTACTTGGCACGCAGTAGATGTGTAATACCTGAGAAACACTATTAATAGTATCATGATTATTTTTCTTATTCTACCAACAGATAAGAGCATCTTCCTTATATCTACCAGAAATCAATACTGATGTATATTCTCTTCAGCACTATATCTTTGCCATTAAAAGACCATTTATAAAATGTTCCCACAATGTTGGTTACTATCACATAGCGACCAACTGAACTTTCAAATTGATATGCAACATTTATCTCTTCTTAATGGATATTTCCCCTTCCCACTTTAGGTTCTGATCAAGATTAGGGAAGAATTTAATGTCCAGTGGCCAGTGGATACTAATAAACACATAGCTTTTACTAGGACCAGCTGCCTAAACTCACCTCTGAAAAAGGGAAGTTATCGACCTTAGAGAGATTTATTTCAGATTGTTTCACAGAACAGCAGCAAGCCTCATCTCTAAACCTGTCTCAGTTTTTCTCCAACTACCCTGTGAATTATTGACAGGCCTAATTAACCCAGCAATTGCTTAGTGATAATTACCATCTTTTCTTAGGCAACAGATCTGATTCTCAGGCCCAGATTTGCAAAGAAACATAAAAAGGTAATGAAATAGTCACATCAAAGATCAAAACCCCTACCTATAGTAAACATCCTGTCGATTAAACTGTCCTATCTCACAAAAAGGACACCTATCAGTGTTTTTTTTTTTTTTTCAAAATTAACCTTCTAATTTCAGTTTTCCTTTCTTAAGCTTAAGGGTTGGAGATTTATCTGAAGCTGATGGATGAGTCACTGAAGAACCATTGCTTTTGGGTCATGGAAAGCTTTAAAATACTCCCAGAAATACACAGTTAAGTCTTTTGATGAAATACTTTCAACACTTTAGAGACATTTTTAACAAATACAAATATTTATCCCCAAGTGCTTTTGGTGCTGTCAGCACAAGCTTGGTGTGTTTATAATGCAGTTTGCATCCAGCTCAAGTCCAAAATCTTGGGCAGTTTTTAGACAAGGCACCCAGAAACTGTATTGTCTGCATTATTCACAATGCTGGAAGCAAGATCAATAGTTTCAGTTCACCAACCAAGGTCCAAAGCCCAGCAAGGAGTCCTTTTTGACACAGTGAATTCAGGAAGAAGGATGTGCTCCTTTGCAGCACCCAAAGGGCAGTATTCTCATGTTAACAAAGAGGATAATGAAGTACCAGCCTTTGGGCCAGAAAATACCACATTCGCCCTGGGAAAGGGCTGTGTACAACACAGCATTTGAAAGGAAAAAAATCACAATTGGGTTTCAGCATATACCAGGGACACGTGGGAGAAAAGTGTTTCTGACAGAGCATCAAGACTCAGGAGGGACCCACCCAACCCTCCCGTTCTCTTTTACTAGCGTACTCAGAGCCACCAGGTCTTATAGACTGAAGTCCTATGGACTCCGGGTATGCCATAAAGAAGATAGAACCGCTAAGGTCTTCTTGAAAAAATAACTCCATAAGGAATCTGATGGGATTTCAATCTATAACCAAGTGCGTGATGTACAAGCAGCTACTGTGTAACCAATGGGCATGCTCAATAAAAACTGAGAGGCAGAAAATTACTCTATTAATCATTCAAATATAGTCATCAGAGTTGACTTATTTAACTGTCTGTCAATATGGCATATTTTAAGATATTGAAAAAGACTCTGTTTAAACCCAAACCCTTCTCACCACTTCTTTGTACTCATTATTTTTCTTGTTCCACTCATCAGCAAGAAAAGATGCTAGAGAGGCAGAAAGAGTCTTTTACAGCCTGGCAGGAAAAGGGAATGGAACGTTTGAACACACGCGTTTAATGTATATTAGGAGCAAAAGGGAAAAAAATCAATTAAACCAAAAATATTGAAAATCAGTGCTTTTCAAATTACGTGAGCCAGAAGGCAAAATGTCTTTGAATTCTAGAACCAAGCTTGGGAAATTCCAAGTACAAAATTCAAGCTACTAAATGATAAGTATGTTAGGACTGCATGGTGAGGAAACCGTTATTCTGCCTGCAGAGGATCTGAGAATTTATCAAGTAGCAGAATAGGAAATAAATTAGCTTCCATCTATGCCATGCAATGCTCTAGGGCAGGAGAAATGAAGAACAGAGCCACATGAATGAATTCACAGCTAGAATGTAGGACAGAGAGAAAACCAAATTTCAGGCTACATGGTATAAAGTTTAAATATGCAAAATAATGCCTCATATCATTTAGGACTACCCAAACACATAAAATTAGCAATACTAAATACTTAATAATAGTGGCCTTTGAAAAGGAGGAGATACAGTTGGGGAGGGGCATAAAATAAGAGTTTTAAATGCCACTTATATTCTACCTCCCACTTAGGTAGATGGGTCTTCGTTATAAATTTAAGATATTTTTATGTGTGTAACATTTCTTTAAAAGGAAGGCAATCCTTACCTTTCCCCCTTTTGAGGAGGTGGGGATTGAAGCTCTCGTGTTTAATATGGAATCACAACAGATTATATTCAAGTTATGTTTGAGGAGAAAAGCCCTCTTCTGCATTCTGAATGCCCTATTAATTTGTTTCTGTGTAAAGTATTAGACAGATCAGACTGCACAGATGTCTGTCAACACTCATTAATCAGGGTTGTGAAAGTTGCAAAGATTTGTAGAGTGCCTGGAAAAAGTGAATTCTAACTTTTGTCTTGGAAATGTTTTGTGAATTGCTGGTTGGTGTATTTCTTTTTTTATTTTAAAGAGAATAGTAGAAAAAAGAACAATAGCAAAATACAAACAAAACAAAGCAAGAACATTAAAAATGGTATGGAGTTTCAAACCAAATGATAGGAATTAACAATGGTTGATATATTGCACATTGTCATCTTCAACAAAGTTGCTCAGATTGCCAGATGTAAAAATGGATGATTGATCAAACCATTAAAGAGAATAAGAGAATAATAATTTTAAAAAACATTAGAGACAATAGAGTTTCACCAGACAAGATAACCATTGGTGAATTCCTACCTGGTGTATTAATACATCAGATTGGGAAATGAAACAGAACTAATGTCAAAATGAATCTTTCTAAAGTAAAGTGCACAGATGACAGAATTCTCATAAGAATTCACATCATTCTAACCCTATTAAACTAGAACATGGATTAATATGGAGGAGTCCCAGAGGTTCTGTGAGATACTCTTCTCATCCTATTTTATAGACAGAGAAAGGTCATGTGTTTTTCCAAAGTCACAGAGCTAGCAAAAGTCAGAGCCAACATTCAGACTACGTCCTCTATCTCCAGAGTTCATATTTAACTACCCACAATACCTTTCAGAAGTTACTAACATAGATATTTGACTTTATAAAAGAAAGATCTTTCTATTCATTGCAACTTCTCTCAAGTGGAAGGAACTGCCTCATGTGGCTGAGAGTTTCACACCTCTAGAAGAATTCAAATAGACACTGAAAAGCAGCCTGGCTGGAGGCAACAGTTGTACTTCCAGTTCTTTGCAAATAGAAAGGTGATCCCTGAGTCATCAATAACACCTGGACACTTAGAAGATGAAGATTCTGGGGCCCCACCCCCGACCTGCTGAAACAGAACCCACATTTAAGCCAACTCTCCCAAGGGGGAAGATAATCTAGATACAGGGTTTGACACATCACAGGTTACTGTGCCCCGCCCTAAACCTGCCGAGTGAGAACTGCTGGAGCTGGTTATGTCTG
The DNA here is from genome assembly GCA_004027595.1 of Dinomys branickii. Taxonomy (NCBI): domain Eukaryota; kingdom Metazoa; phylum Chordata; class Mammalia; order Rodentia; family Dinomyidae; genus Dinomys; species Dinomys branickii. Next base: position 10,571 of record PVLD010002046.1, read on the forward strand.
TTAAAATGTACGTGTCAACTTGACTGGATTAGGGATGCTCAGATAGTGGGCAAAACAGTGTTTCCAGAGAAGATTATCATTAAAACCAGTGGACTGGAAAAGAAGATTTGCTTTTCCCAATACTGATGACAATGACCAATTCCCTGAGGGCCAGAAAGAATAGACAAAAAGGGTAAGGAAGAGAAATCTTGCTATCTATTTATCCTACCTGTCCATCTATCTATCTATCTATCTGTCTGTCTTTCCTTCTCTCCCTTGCTCCCTCGCTCCCTCTCTTTCCTTGAGCTGGAATACTGGGACATTTGTTATCTCTTGCTCTTAGATACCAGGGCTTCTATTTCTCAGGCCTTGAGATTTGAACTGAATTATGCCACCAGCTTTCCTAAGTCTCCAGCTTGTAGATAGTATATTGTGGGATTTCTTGGCTTCCATAATTATGTGAGCCAATTGCCACAGTAAATCATCTATCTGTTATCTGTCTATCTATCTGTCTATCTATCAACTACCTATCTATTCACACATGCTACTGGTTCTGTTTCTGTGAATAACCTTGACCAATGAAAGATAGAAAGGGATATAGAGAGATGATAGTTAGATGATAGGAAGAAGGCGGAGGAGAGAGAACAGCTAACTCTTAAGAGTTTCCCTCTATCCCTGTGACTGGTGATCCTGAGTCGTCCTCTTTTAACCTCAATGGGGGCCCAGGTCTGAGTGTACCGGATATTACACAGAGAGGTCCTGACAAAAGCTCACTCTTCCATCGCTTGAAGATCCCCTGGTGTTCATCCCACCTCTCACAAGGGAAGGCACATCCTTAAAATGCTCTCTCTTCTGACAAAGTAGGGAAACGCAGATTTGATAAAATAGACTTGCTATACCTACACCAGGTTTCAAGGGCTGTCTTTTCCACTGCTGGAGTGATGCCACTTATAAGCAGCAGGCATAAATGGAACTGCTGCTTCAGTGTGGAAATGCTCTCCCCCTTTAGCTGAAGATCTTTGGCAGACTACCTTGGGCCTTTTTCTTATGCCCAAACTGGAGGGACAATAGCATACATTTCACTCCGTGATAAATTAGACCTTCACAGTGCTAACTCCATTCTACTCAAAGACACAGATCATTCTGAAATGATCCATTGTCGTTTTTCCATTCTTTTTGATAAAGAAAATTTTAGAGATAAAAGAGAATTGGCAGGCCACGCATGGTGGTGCCCGCCTGTAATCCCAACACTCAGGAGACTGAGGCAGGAGGATCATTGTGAGTTCAAAACCAGCCTGGGCTACAAAGTGAGGCCAAGGCCAGCCTGAACTGCATAAGGAGACTGTCTCAAAAGGATGAAAAAAAAAATGGCAATTATTGGAATCTATTCACAGTACTTCTTTAATGTAAGAAATACAAACTGTGTCTGAGAAGCCTGAACACCCCCCTTTTAACCCTTCAGATCTTATGCAACAGTCTCCCATTCCTCCTTCCCAGTTCCTGCCCCTTTCACACCTTCTCTGTGACTCTATTCACATCCTCTCATTCCCCAAAACAGTCAGTAGTAAATGTGCGGGTATGGAATGCAAGTAGAAATTATAAACGACCATTTATACCCTAATCACATGCTGGTCTGTCTATAATCACTCCATTCGTTGTTGAAGTCCCCATGTCTAGCATGGAAGCTGAATGCATTGGATTCCAAATAAATTTTTCCAAATGGATCAAAGTGCAAAGACTGAATAAACAAGTAAATAAATGGGTAGATATCCTAAGTGGAATTAGAAAAAGAAAACCCACTGAAGCGGGGGAAGAAACAAGACTAGATCCAGACAGCTGAGGTTTAAATCTGCACTCTTCCCCTTGATGACCATGAGATTTGAGGCAAGATTTTCCAATTTACTTTGCCTAGTTTCCCTTTTAGTTAAAAACAAAAATGAGATAATGATGGTACTTTCCTCAGAAAGCTGCTGTGAAATTACAGGAGTTTTATACCTAAGGTCTTAAAATACTGCCTTGTGCACAGCTAGCACTGTGTATGTGTGTACTGTGATTTATCATCTCTGTGCCTATTCTAGTATACTTTATGGAGATAATGAACACTGAGTCCAGCACTGACCAGACTTCCAGGTCAGCACTGCATCTGAGGGATCATAGACTGTGTCAACTGTCCAGCTCAACTCGAGGCTTAAGGAAGAAGACTTATTGGAGGTGCAGAGCTCTTGCACTTTGGCAGCTGGTAAAGGGAGATGTGTTAGACACAGGCACGCCACAAAATTATTATGTACAATAGTGTATGTGGAAAAAAACAAAATCTGCTCCCAGGCAATGACAAGACAAAAGCCCAAAGAGTTAAATGTTGGTACAATTTATTTTGCTTTCAGCTTTGTTAGTCTTGTTTTAAAGCCAACTGTGAATTCCCTAAGAGTCCAGGAATTTCAGAAATCCCTCAGCCCAGCCTTTGAAGGAGACCCAAAAAAGGCAACAAATTCCAGTATAAAACATCTTTCCAGGAGCCACCTCTAAGGGGCAGAGTTTTCTGGCTATGTTTGGCCCATCTTCACCTACAATATTCTTTCATCTCTTTATTAAACGTGAGGCAGTTGGGTCCCACAACAATTGATCACACTGCCCTCTTAGAGCCCCAAGTTTCTGCCAGTGTGTCTGATTCGAGACACCATGATGAACGTAAAAAGAGTAAGTGACAAAGTGATGTTTATCAGAAAGACTCAACTGGAAAATAAGCCCATTGTCTGGGTCAATGTTCCCTAGTTATAATGAAGCAGAGGCAAGTCTCTAACTGGACTCAAACAAATTAGCACAATCATCTCCATAGACACCATGTCTTCCATCAGGAAATCATCTTAAGCAAGAAAAAAAAAAAAAGGATTAATTTCATTGTCAAAGGAAATATCCTCAAATTCCAGTATGAACATTATTATTTCACCAGGGGACACATTTTGGTTTCCATTAGCTAACGGCCTTCTGATACACTACTCTGTTGTTGCCTTTGGAGAGAAGTTAATACATATTTGCTACCTTTCTGTTTATTTGGAACATAACATGTGGGCAAAGGAAAGGATTTTCAAGCAGCTGTTCACCATAAGAAAATCTCACTCATCTCCTAATGGCTGTTCCAAGCTCATGTGGCCAATAACACCTTTAGTTAAACACGTCATCATTTTTAGAAAATGACTCTTGAAACATAGGCAGAGCTAGTGTTTGGCTGTCTTACCACCATCTTCCAGGACCATGCAGAATCTTATATTTACCCACTTGAATAGTTCTTTTCTTTCTTCCTTCATTCAGTAATGTCTGGTGAGCTCTTGATAGACATTTCAAATAATAAAAAGTTGTATCTCCTAATAATTTGGCTCCACCAGATGACATGAAAGTCTTAGTACCACTATTGGAACAGGACACACTGCCAAGACTATTTGTTTTGTTTTGTCTTATTTTAGGTACTTTGGCTGTTTTCTTAGGTGGTGGCATCAGAGCCAGGCTGTTCCTGTCACAGAGGATTGGAACAAGATCAGACCCAAAGGAAGTAAAGAAGGAGATATAACTGATCAGGATATACTTGGAAGAGAATATATCTAGTTGTATCTCTTCATCAGGGAAGGGAAAGAAGTCGTCCAAGAGAATTCTTACCATGGAAAAGAGAAATTCCCAGCAAACAAAGAAAATATCGGAGCATTCAGCCCAGGCCCTTTCCCATAAAGAAAGTGAAGACTTCTACAGATTCTTCTTAAGGTGCCTATAAGAGGGGAGAAACAGAAGAAACAAAGTGTAGGGTGTCCATGAGCCTCTTAGGATAGATTTTAACTCTACTTGGTATCTTAAAGACCCTTGCAATAAACTTCCATTACCCCCAGGTAACTGACACCACCTTCCTTACACCCCAAGGAAGTCACTTGGCTGAACTTGTACAGCTACCCAGAGCTAAAGAACTCCCCCTAACAATGTATAGGGTCTCAAATCCCGAAAGGAAACGTAAGTGCCAAGCACATGTCCAATGATTTAAGTGTCTTATTTCAAGGGATCCCCAGCATAACTCTGAGACAGGTAGGAATGTGCCCGCTTGACAAGTGTGAAGCCCAAGACCCTGAAAAGTTAAACATCTTATCAAAGGTCATTCGAGGAGCAAATGATAGCTCTGGGGTCAAACTCTCTGACTCTGAAGTTCATGCCCTTAATTTCATTCACTGAATGCACCGCATCACGTATATAATTGTACTCAATGACATAACACTTCCATGAGGGGAGTATGATCTATTACCTCTCTTTCAGACAGGAAGAGAAGCTGATGCACTTGACTTGGTGGCATTGCTGGGAAGTGAACTCCAGTTTTACCTCTCTTGGGAACCTCGCACTCATCAGCTGTGCTTAAAAAGGGAGGAGAAGTTCTCCTGAGAGAGCCCTGCTCCACCCTCTAAGGACATGGCATGCGTGAGAGTGCTGGTGGTGGAGGGTGGTTCTTGAGTGGCACAGCATGCGGTTTTGATGTCCTCTTTCCATCATTTCCATAGGCTCCTTCTGAATTCATTTCATGCAAAATGCATGCAGCCACGGGGTGGCTTAACTGGCAGAAGCTTAACCCTCCTGATATTTTAAGATTTGTTTCATTTGTTGTTATTATTTTAACTAACGATTCACTTTGGCTATTCCTCATTTAACACTGGTCCAGCTGATGGAGAAAGCCACTTAGGGGAAGGGATGACCTGGCTAGCAAACAAGCCATTGTATCTGAAATAAAAATCAATTGGCTACCACACAGATTGCAGAAGAAGCTGCAAATAAAATTACTGTAAATTTAATTAAAACATTCCAGCCAAGTCCATACATTTGGTATTGATTACCTGGCTTGCAATTTCAGGGAGTTAATTAACACAGCCTCTGCCTGGACAGCAGGCGAAAGCCAGATCAGGCGCTGGTTGTCCTAGCAACAGGTAGGCGAAAGCAGCTCACAGATTAAATGGAAAGGAAATACAGACTCTTATTGAATTAGACTTAAATGCTATGATTTAAAAATATGAAGAGGCAACTTAAAGTTCAAAACATGCTTAATGAACATGAGTCATGATGGGCTTCTAATTGGGCCAGAATGGCTTGTGCTAAAGAACGGAAGACGGAGAGGGAAGGGTGTGGACAGGAGTCACTCGGACGACCCATTACCACAGGAGCAGTCCCTCAGCACCACAGGCTCGGGGTGCAGAATGCACAAGAACTCATTTGGAAAAAGAAAACAGGCCGTTATGAGTAATCTCCTGGGGTCATGGGCACATCAGTACGTTTATTTTCCATTCCCAAGAACACAGGCAGTGGGAAGAAAGTACTTTCTGGGGGAGTAGTTGACGCAGTGAAACTGCTTCTGTACCCAGTGCTAATACCCACCCCTCGGGCTTCCCTGTTTGTGTATGACGGCCCTGTCCACCACCCAGTGGCCCTATTTGACAGAGTGAGAAATTTTAAGTCCACCACCTGCATCTTCCTTCCTCCTGCCTCAGCTCTGGAATCTCAGCTGGTGGCACACAGTTTGGCTTCTCGTGAGGGATCTCCAATAAACAAACACAGAATCAAAGAAAAAGAAAGAAGATACCCTCCAAGCATTATTTTAAGTGACCGTAGAGAGCACTGGTGGGTTTGGCTTACTTTCCTAATCACATTTGACTCACAGCCCAGACCTGACACTGATGGAGCACAAAACCCAGGGTCGACACTGGCTCCAGCTCTGGACATGGCCTGTGTGCACCTGGACAAGTCACTTCCCTCTTGAGCCTGAATTACTTCCTTGGTAAAGTAATATCAAGCTGTATTGCATGCATCCCAATGTTAAACTGTCCTCATCACAGTGTAACTTTTGTATTTATGATTTTTGAGTGAACACATTTAAAATGAAATGTTACATGTTGACTCTACATAAGAAATCAAAGTTCTCTTCTAATACGTATTCACACAATTACATCACCCACAAAATGAAAAACAGAGTGTTTGTCCTTTGTCACTTCAGTGTATTGCAAGCACCACCACCCATAGTCTGTGTGTCAGGCTTTGAGAGATGCTTGAGAAATTAGAGCTTTTATCTGTGGATTATTTCCAGAAACTCTTCTGACTCTATCCTCTGTGATCGAAATTTCTACAGTACGATTATAAGGGAGACAGCTGAGCAGGATGGGCAGGGATAGAGGGACAGCCGAGGAAAGTGACGAGGAGAACAGGTAGCTCACAGCTACCGATGGTGGAGATGGCTGGGGCCATAAAGGAAGTCTAGGTGGTAACATGATCACTCTAGGTCCCATCAAGCAGCTATCAACCACCGCCGGCCCTGAAATTTCTTTCACCCCAGAGAATTGAATGGCAAGTAAACTTGTGGAGAATGAGATTCAACCCCACACCTGTGCTCCCACACACATTCCACACAAGGTCCTGCTGTCTGCCCACACCCACTACTACCTTGTGCGTGAAGCTGTTCTTTGATTCACAAACTACACCTCACCCATGTTATTACATCCATGAGCTAAGTGGGCATATGATGTTCATTTTTCCATGAAGAAACCGAGGCTCATAGAAGAGGATGAGTCAGGTGGTACATATCAGCCTGCCCATCCAACTCTGCTTCCTCCAAGCTATAGTTCCTTCCAGATGGCTCATGCTCTAAACATCTCAGAATGCCAACCACAGAACTTAACAACTACTGCACTTTCCCAAACTGTGGAGTGTGTGGAAAATCCACAGGGAGTGCAAAGTGTGTGCTCCCCAAGCCTGGGGTCAGGTTGAACCCAATGCATAGTATCTCCTTTTGCTGGGGTGGTTTTCAGCCTGTGACTGAAAGGCCACACATAGGGACTGCAGCTCACCAAAATCCTGGTACAGGAAGGAAGCCCTGGGGCCTGGAAGTCAACACTCTAGGTCTGCTGTTTTCCTTTCTTCAGCCTTGATTTATTCTAATGCAAACTGAGCCCAGCTCACCAGGAGTCTTCCAGCCTGATTCCCAGAGCTCTACAACCTGACCATGGTTGGGACTGTGCTTCACGCTAACTGGCATGACCTGGATGCCTCTGCTCCTTTCCATTTGCAGGTAAACAGTGTGTACACTTGGTGAAGTGGATGGAGTGAATACGAGAGAAGGCTGGGAAATCAAACTACTTTTCATGTTTGCTGCATGACCTTGTGCAGGTTACTTCAGTCTCTTGAAATCTAAGACAGAAACAATAAATCTCAAGAGGATGATTTGAAAATTCCATGAGGTATTAACTGTAAAGGACCTGCTAGAACACTCGGTGTGTAACAAATTCTCAAACAGGTATCATCTGCTACGGAGGTGACTACACTGTGTTCTCTGCTCTAACTTTACCAAACACTTTCTTTAGGTTAGAAAACTAGCAGAGAACAGACAGAATGGCTCCTATGCCAGATGCAGAGCCTGTAGGCTGAGGTAGCTCCCTGCGTGCAGGTGTTGAGTTCCATCTTTCCTAATAAGACAGCCAAGAGAATTGAGATTGGACTGAGCTTTGTTTCAGAAGCTGAGGAGATACAGGAGTTCGCCGGCCCCCGGGGCTTATTCTTCGGTCCAAGGTCACTATGCAGCCACCACTTGGCTTTCCTCAACTGTGTTGCATCAGCCTACAAAATGACAGGAAATTTCTTGTGCCACAATTAGGAGAGTGCAGGCAGACCTGTATCTCCATGTGGAGCCTCATTAAAGGGAGTGATAAAGTGAAGGTCAGCCATCTTTATAAGGACAAGACATGAAGTATCAAATACCCAGGAAGCCAGGAGGCTAAGGAGAAGGCAAATGCACTCTCAACACCAGGGGTTTAAAAAGGAAGAATCTTTATGCAACAGAAACTTGTCATCAACTCTCTAAACTTCAACTTAAAAAGTTCTAAAACACAAACATTTAGAAAGATTTTAAGATCAGAGGGTTTCCAAAGAAAATGAGGTAAAAGCAATGAGATTTTGTATAATGTGAAACCAAAACAGAGACTTGCCCTCCCATACAAACGGATGCTGAGCATTTATCATGTCCCAACACTGTAATTTGATATATTACTCAATTACAAATAATCCCATACTACCCTGGGACTATGCATCTTTTCATTTGTTCAGCAGCCATTTATTGAGTGCGCCCATGACCAGATTTCTCTTTATTCTATGACCAGATAGCTGAAGGACTGTGGCCCTTTACCTGCACAGGGCTATACCTGCCCCCCACCTCCAGCACACAGAGGAGAATGATGAGGAGGAATGGGAAAGTGAGAGAGAGAAGGAGAGAGAGAGAGAAGACACACAAGAGTGTGTGAGACCCAGTACCAGATAGAGAGAGAGTGACTGCAGGATGTTAGATGTCTTCAATATCTCAAGTTGATTCCATTCTTGTCCTTGCCTTGTTATGAAATCCAGGAATTATCTAATTAGATTTGAGTTCCTAATAAAGAAGAGAAAATAAAAACATAAAATAAAAAAGACCATGACCCCAACATTCAAGAAGCTTAAAAGCTAGTTAAAAAGACAAGCATAGCCATTTTGAACTCATCAGCAATGCTAAAGCACACTTCTAATATCCCACAAGGATACCAAAGGCCACAGGACAGAAGGCTTTACTTCCTAATGGCTGTGTTCTATACTATTAAACAGTATCTGTTATTCTCCTTCAATTACATCATTTTAGTTTCTACATCAGTTTTTGAGAGCAGGAAGATTAGGGTGCAATCCCATAGAAACCTATTATTTTAAGACAAATACAATAGGCAATGTTCACTCTCTCCAGAGAGGGTTCTCTGAAATGGTAGTCCTGGTATACATACAGGGGGCTGGGTCTGTTCTCAAAGTAGTAAACCCTGCACACCACAGGAAGCCTAATATATGGTAAGCACCAAATAAATGACCATGAAATGAACAAATGCAGCTGCCGTGTAGAGCTAAGTGTTTTCATGTATGAAAAATGTCATGTTTTGTTCTCTTAGCAATCCCCACATAGATGGCAAAAGGAAGGCCATTAAGACATTCTGCAAGCAGGACCATGCATTCCTTGGTTAAGGACAACACTGTCCTCCAGGATTTCTTTCAACAGGCAACAAGTTCTGCTGTGTGGCAATGATTGGCTTCTTGCACACCATGGATCTGGTGTGTGGACCACAGCTGGGAAAACATGGACAAGCGGTGCTGGGAGACAGCAGACCTTGCCACAGACTGGCCTAGGCAAATCTGGAGTTTGTTAATGGTGACACCTACTGCTTCCCAGCAGCCGCTGGTAGGCTTTCCCATCTCATTTCCATTGCGATATGTCTGCTCTGCACAGGTCAAGGAGCAAGGGTTACAGCTGTTTCACCTAGCTGGCACTGGGAAGACTGGCCACACATTCTGCTGCACACACAGACCTCCACGGCGGCCCAAACACACACACTGGGGATTGATCTTAACCAGACAGCATTTAAATACCAAGGCAAGGAGAAAAGGCTCAAATCTGAATGTAACAGTCTGCCACAAATTAGGAAAGATTAATGGCATCAGATGCATGCTCTCTGAGTCATTTTTAGAAAATCAGCAGGTTTTCCCTGATATCGTCCTAATCCAGCACCGCAGTGGAAACTAATTCACTTGATGGCTCTTGTGGTCAACACCACAGGAACCCAATAAGCTATGTTAATGTGCAGAAGAGATTGGGACCAGAACACAAGGGCCAGAGAGTTAATTCTAGGTATGAAATGCTACCAGAACGCAGGAGCTCTGCCTCTTTAGTAAAGGTTGACATTTTCTATGAGAAAATTAAATAGTTTCCATGATTAATTACACCCCACTCGAGTCAGTCTTTTTAAAGCCCTCAGAGCTGGGCACAGGAGTTGATTCTTGGAAGTTCTTAGCCCATAATATAATATGATGAATGGCAAAATGGGGAGACAAGATACTCTGGCCTTTCTTTCAGACATGGAGACGGGGCCTGGGAGGAAGGGGCAAGTAAGAAGTGACATGATGGGCTTCTTAGCATAGTCACCTAAAACTTTTATTATAATCAGCTGCAAGCCCTTCTGTGCATGGATAGTCACGTCAGGAGTTGATCTGTCCCACGTGCTTTTCTTCATCCTTCTGGAAAGAGAGCTTCCTCTTTATTTGAAAAAATTTTCACCTTGTATTCATTGTTGTTCTTATGGGGCAGCCAATCACCTTGACTTGGACCCTAATCTAGTGTTGATACTGCCACAACCCTGCATCAACCTATTAACAACACAATTCCTTTCATCCCAGTGGTTAGTCCAGGGGTATGCACAGAATCCAAGTCAGGCTCTCAGAAAATTTCTCACAGTTAACTTTCAAATTCTGTAAGGAGAAATTATGTTTGCCACTGGATGAGCTGGACTAACTTTTGATTGCATTATTTGAGTGCCTCTGTATAGGTATTCCAAAGCCATTAAATTCATGTTTTTACTGGAGCTATATGTAGTTATGTGCTGAGTTTTCTGTCACAACCAAGAGAATCATGACACCTCCCACCCAATCACCCAAAATGGGTTAGCATATTTGGTTTATAAAAAGATCATTATACTAAAGTTCTACAAATCAGAAATTCAGAACAAGTCTCAATGTGCTAGAGTCAAGGTGCTGTCAGGACTAGCTCCTTCTGGAACTCCCAGGGTAGGATGTTTGCATGCCTTTCTCAGCTTCTGGATGCCACTGGCATTCCTTGGCTGATATCCCTTTCTCACATCACCTCAACCTTTCGCTTCTGTTGTCACATCAAGCTGTGATCTTCATGACACCCTCAAATATAGGCACTGGTAGTTAGAGTGAACTGATCTAAATAGTCCAGATGAATCTTCCCATTTCAGAAATTCAATTTAATCACATCGGCAAAGTTCATCTACCTTGGAAGGTAACATATTCACAAGTTCCAAGGGTCAGGATACAGGTATCTTTGAGGGATCATTACTCAATCTACCATAACTGGCATGGAGTAAATATTGACAGAAAGAATGTAAAGTGTTTGGAGCATTTCCAAAGCGCAATGCTGTAAGCATCTTCAGAATTAGGGAAGACATAATTATGGCAGAGAGGGAAAAGATAGATTTGGGCTGGTCATTATCATGTTAACAGTCAGGGTTGGGGGAAGCATTGCCTTAGCTCAGTGAACATTATACAAGTTCACAATTATGAATTTAAAACCTTGGTAAGATAAATGGTGGGACTAAAGTCCTTTCGGGAGCCCCATATATCAATCTTGAGCTGGCACCACTTACTGGGATTACCCGAAAGGAGCATCACACATTCTATTTATGAGTGGGCAAGGTCCATCTCTGGAAGGCACCAAGGCTGCTAGGTTTTGAGAGGCTCTGAAGAGCTCACCAGTTGCTCTTGAATGTTTGACATGAGCAGGTGCTGATTCATCCACCAAATTTCATTAGCTGGTGAGAAACATGCCATGTCATACAGCAATCATTTCAGCTACCGTTTCTTCCCCTAGCTGATCTCTAATTGTCAGTCAAGTTCAGAAAAACCAGTTACCAATATTAATAGTGTTATCTAACATCTATTGACGCGTACTAGGCACCAAATGTATTGCTATGCACACATAATAATGAGTCATGTTACCCACTGGAACAGATAAACTCCCACATTTCAGCAGCTCAGCATAATGAACGTGTCTCTCTTACTCGCCAAAAGTCCAGCAGCAATTGGCAGGACTTAGGCAGCTACATTCCATGCAAACAAATAGACTTAGGTTGCTTCTGTCTTATGGATTTTCCATCTCCTGGACCACAGGAATTCTTAGCAAGAGCCGGCAGGTAAGGGGGATCATGGAGGTTTGTCTATGGGACACATTTATGGATCTGGCTCACTGAGAGTCCACTAACTAGACCCCAAACTCATGAACTCCATCTTACTACAAGGCTGCTGGAAAATTTTTTCCTGGCTTTGTGTCCAGGAAAAAGGTGGACAAGTTTTCAGAAAGCAAATATCAGTGGCCACCACTGTACACTTCTCACAAAACTTTGGCTCATCCTCCCCACAGTTGTAGAAGGTGGACACCACCAGCATTTCCACTGTTCATCTGCGTTCACCTGGCTGCATGGTGGCCAGGATGCAGGTCTCTGCCTCCTGGTCCTCTTAACCAGTACTTCTCAAAGAGAGGTGATAGTTCTCACCTTGCTCACCACACCCCTGCTCTGAGGGCCCTTGGCAATGACTTTAGAGATTCTTGCTTGTCACAAGTAAGGGACTAGAGCAAGTATTTTTTGGCAAAAAGCCAAGAACAATGCTCCATACCTTACAATGCACAAAACAATCCGAACAACTAAAATTTATCTACCCCAAATGCCAATAGAGCCCAGATTAAGAAACCCTGCTCTTAATGTGATGTATTTCCCCCAGACCTAAGGCTCAGGGGTGTGGCCTTCAGTGGTTACCTCACTGGAACAGTCCCCAAGGCTGACATAAAACTATTAAATTTAAATAGTATGGTGTTTTTTATTCCTTTAATGCAAAAGGCAAAGTGCCAAATTATTTAACTTATGGTGGAAATTATTGCTGTAATAAAAATATACCCTTTGGAAATGGGACTGTAAATAAGCAGAGGCAGGAGACAAAGCCAAAACTGAGCTTCCACCAGAACAGCACAGGGCGGTGGGGAGGGTGTCAAGCAGGTGATATTTTTTAGTCACTCGGTCTTAGCTCACATGAGGGAAGGAACACTTATCCTTGTAGCTCTGGGGACACAGTTTGTCTCATCCATGATTCTGAAGTTGTTTTGAGACAACACAGATGAAAACTAAAATGCTTCTTGGACTAAGAAGAGATTTTCTTTTCCGAGCTCCAAAGCTCCCCCACTGAGCACAAGGGACAGTGTTTCACTGTGGTTAACAGCAATTTTGCAGTGTTTTGGGTTGAGAAGACTGGTTTTACCTTCACCTCAGCCATTTTCTAGCTGTGTGACTTTAAGGTTACTCTTCAAGTCACTATTCCCACCTGTGAAATGGGTACAATTACTACAGGAGACTCATAGAATAATGAAGGTAAACGAGACAACTGTGCAAAACAATTAACCCAGTTAGCCCTTAAGCTCAAGCTCTTGGCAACATCCTTACCATCCTTCCTGAGTGCACTACAGGGAAGGGCAGGGAGCAGCACCAAGCTCTAGGGGCAAAGCATGGCCTGGAAAAGACTTCACCATGACCCTAAACCCCCAGAGTCCCAGCTTTGCTCTTTGTTCTGACGGTGAGCCTGGTCACATCAACTAACAGCCTCCATACCTCAACTTACCTATGAGTAAATGAGAAAGTCAGTTCTGGCACCATCTCTGAGACAGCTGTGAGCACTGCACATGCAGCCCCAGGAGAGAAAGCACAGTATGAGAAGCCAGACTTCACATGCAAGCCACGTTGCTGCTGCCTAAGTGGTCTTGAGTGACTCAACCTTTCCTTGTTTCAAGTCCTACTCCCGTCAAGTGCAGGTCACCATAGTTACTACTATGAGGTAAGATACACAAAGACCAGGATCCTTAGCTGCTTTGTTTATGTCTGTATTCCCAGCACCTCATATCCTCAGCTATAGAGTGGCTATTCACTAAGTGTTTGTTGAATGAATGAATAATGGTTCTTACTGAACAGGATTTCATGTATGGCTTAAATGGAATCATGCCTGTGAAGAATGTACAATGTTATGTGGCCTTTGGTCTGTGTCATGGTTCATATCTAGATGTCTCCCCAAGCCCCATGCACTCAAAGGCAGAACTTTGGGGAGGTGGCTGGATTATAGGTGGATGATGCTGAATGATGGATGTGATAACAGGTCTACTGATTGGACTGGCATAGTTCTGGGCATGGCTGAGTAGATTTGCTGAAGAGGGAAGCCCCACCCTGGGTGTGGGCGGCCCCAACCAGTGGGTTTGTAGCCAGGGTGGAATAGGAGGGGAGAGAGGAAAGGCAGGTTCACTGCTTTTGGTCTGCCCTGCCATGGACTGCTTCTCCTCTGCAGTGCCCCTCTGCCATGCTGCCCTGCCTTGAAGCCACTGGACTATGGACACAAACCTCTACAAACTGTGTCAAAACTTGTGAGTGATCTGGGTGTGGTGGCATGTGCCTACGCACTCGGGAGGCTGAGGAAGGAGGATTGCTGTGAATTTGAGGCCAGCCTAGGCTACATAGTAATTTCAAGGCCAGTCTGAACTACATAGCAAGACCCTGTTACAAAGCAAAACAACCTGTGGGTGCTGAGTATTTTGTCCCAGCAAAGAGAAAGGAACTATGACAGTACACATACAGAAAGTTATTGCGCTATCACTGGCATTGTCTGAGTGAGGAGTCATCAAATACACATGGTGATAACCTCAGATCTGGGTCACCAGAATCAGGAAAAGCCACAGCTATAGAATTAAGGCATAAAGTAAAACTAACCCAGCGGTGGCAAACCTATCACAAATCTATGGCACACCACAGAGGGCACACAGAGTCCTCTCACTTTGCTCGCAAGCCACATGTATGAGTGAGGTTTTTTTCTAAACTAAAACTTTAGTATTCAGGCTTAACTGCAGTGTTTGCATTTTAAGATAAATAAGTGGGTTTGGGGTTGTGGCCTATAGAAGCTTCACCATCACTGTGCTAACTCCTTTCTCCCAGAACTGAAGCAAGAAAGATGAGACCTTGGGAACCAGATGCCTCGCTATGGAGAAGAAAGTCATCTTGAAGTGAGCTCTTTAGTAGGGAAGCTAAGCCAGGAACAGAGAAGAAGAAATCACATCTTCTGCTCTTGTATCCAGCTCTGCACCTCAGGTACCATTTACCTTTAGGTGGTTATGACATGTAAGCCAGGGGGCTTTCCTCTATTTCAGTTTTTCTGTAGACTAGTTAGGATATAATTATCCATCATTTGTGATTAAGGAGTCCCGATTATCCTACTACCCAATATAGTCATTTTTTGTGGACCTTTCTCTGCTTCCAGAAGCCGGGGGTTAGTGCAAATGTTTCCTGGGAAAGAACTAATTTTGTGCAATAGAATGGGCAGCACCTGCAGCTAGAGGTGACCACTTTACTTTTCTCTCTACCCTTGGGCTGTCCCGGGACTCCTTCCTCCTAATGTCTCCGGGCATCTGTCTTGAGAATGATTCCCTAGCAGCCACCAGCCCAAAAAGTCCTTATCTGTGAACTCAACTCCATTAGCTTTGGCTTCTGAGAAAAAGGAGAGTTTGTTTGTTTGTCATTTATTATAATTGATTTCTTTCTCCCTAACTGTGTACTCAATCTCAATTCCCTTGGCTCTAGGCAGCAAATCCAGGGTCTAGAGTGCCAGGAAGTCTATTATTATAAGTACATCACTTGTCCTGTGGAAGAGCATGAATTTGAGTGGCCACAGAGATGATAAAAGGGTCTGTAAAGAGGGAAGACAGGAACAGGGGGAGTTTCGCCTACAGAACAGAAGATTGAAGAGGTTTTAATGGAATGGAGGAGAAGCGTACAATAACATGTAGAACAGGTGCCTCAAATGCTGGACATAGGAACTCCCTGGTGAAAGTTATATCCACCATGGAGCTTTCCTAGTTACCAAGGTCCTCAGGCACAGTGTAGGGCCCAAAACATCTCATATATTAGAGATCTCTTCCTTCCTGAAGGATGGCATGCAATCAAAACTATGGAAAAGATGATACCAAACCTTGGTGTGGCCGCCTATGTCCCTCAGACATAGAGGGCATTCCTCTGTTCCCTCTGCCTAGTACCTTTAAGAGCCCCTGCTCTTCAAGTGCAGGCTTTTGGGTTCCAGGTCTCAACTATTCCTGCAGCAAACAAATATACTTTAGTTCCCAAGAATGATCACACAAAATACCAACAGGCTACACAGAGGAATGGCAATGTAGTCAACACACTTGTGTATGACCTCTTCTCCTTCCCATGCCAGACTCCAAAGATCACCAAAGAGAATTTTCAGACTAGCTGGACAGGCAGTGCTGGAGTGAGTTGGAACAAGTGCACCATTTGTGCAGGTGATCCCTGTTGTCCTGCTTACACCACAAAGAATCTAGCGCCTCCTGCAAGAGGGCTAAAATAAAAGTATTTTTGACACCGCATCCATACTGCCTTACATGTATTTACAATTGGACAATCTCCTTAAACTTTGGTCATAAACTGCTTTCGTATGGTTTTCCCAGGAGCTCAGAAAGTCTGCTGGGTAAGTAGTTTTATTAGCACCATTGTGTGTGTAGGTAAGGCAACAAGCAAGGACAAATATGTCCAGTGACTTCTGAAGGTCAGGAATCTACTGTAAGGTCGAGTTAGCACTCAAATTCATAGCACTCAATATTTACAGTTTGAGACGGTGTCCAATCACAGATAGGATACAGTGGCATCTTCCAATGACAGTAGGGGATCCACCATCATTTAAATTGATGGCCTCTGCCCATCACTTTTTTTTCTTACCTAAGGAAACATAGTGGCTCAGCATGTCAGAGCCTATCAGGATGTCTTAGTTATTTTTCTCTCATTGCTGAGACAAAATACTGGATGCCCAGAACTAAGGAAGGAAAGGTTCATTTAGCTCACTGTTTGTGGAGGTTTCAGTCCATGCTTGGCTGGCTCCAAGGCAAGGTGGCACATGGTAGAGAGCAATGGTTTATGACAGCAGAAAACAGCAAAAGCAACCAGAGTAAAAAGGGAGAAACAGGCAGGAAGAGCAAGGCTCTTTCTGTGCATTATACTGTGTGCAAACTACCTGCCCCTGGGTGGGTGTAGCACTCTCATCCATAATTCCAGCATTGGACCATGTATCAATCAAAAATTCTAGAAGCCCGCCCCATGACTGCATGAGGATTTTGGGGGACATTGAGACACAAACCAGAGCATACGATATGCAGCAACATCTTCTCCTTTTCTTGCAATGCCACCACCAAGAACTCATGGATATGCCAGGAAGGAAACTGACACCTCGAGCTTGAGATCACACAGCACAGCTTCCTCTTGAGAAGAAGCATCTGAAGTTCTCATAGTATCTCTGGGAAGGCAGAAGTGACCATGCTCCACTGTAATGGTATACCTGGACTGGAGACACACTGTACTGTGCAGACACTGGAATCTGCATGCCATTTTCTGAGTTTGCAATTAGGGAGAATTGTGACTGGGAATGCAAAGCCCCAGGATCAGCCACAGAGAATAGTCTAAAAGGTAAAGACAAAATGGCTGTGATTAGTAGCAGCTAAAATACCGAACAAGAGAAACATGAACAGCACTGTGGTATTTCACCAACTGCAATATTCCTACCTTCACGATGGTTTGTATTACCCAGGGAAAACTTCAGATGAGCTGGGTTTATTTAAAATGCAAAGGGACATGCTCTGGATGTGCTAAGCAAGCAGGCTCGACACCCCTTTTACTTTCTCTCTTCACTCGCTTTCAATATTAAGATTGAGGCATTGACTGTTAGGTATTCTTCCTGCAGGGTAGAGCAGAATATTACAAAACGCATTTGCAAGCAGGCTAAATCATGATTGACAAAGCGAAATTTGTTAATACAATGGTTTGAGGCACTTGACAGAAATTTTTGTCAACAGTGTAGATTAAGGGATTCAAAAAAATGAAATTTGCAGATGAAATGGCTTTGATGTTTCTTATGAAAAGCATTTTGTTGACAGACTAGATCAGAGTAAAAAAATGTGCATTTTCTCAATGCATGAGTTTTAAGTCTCTGACAAAACATGTATTAGTCCTGCTGTTTTTGCTTATTTGTCATATACTCCATTGGCTTTTCCTTTAGCCTTAAAAAAGGCTCAGGCATGAGTATAAATGGAGTAGCAAACCTCCTAACTGTCACATTGGTCCTACTTGTCATGAGGTGTGGCTGGACTATTTTTTCAAGCGCTACTGACCAGGTTTCATTTCAAACATATTCTTTTATCTTATTCTATTAATTATTTTAAGACTAAGATCCTTACTCATTTAGAAAATCTCTTCTGGGATGAGTCTGATTAGTTTGGGTTATAAATAGCAGAAAAGAAAAACAAAACAGAAACCTTCTAAATTAATGACCTAAAAATATGGTTCCAAGACTAGCAGCAGCAGCAGCATCTCTTGAAAATTGTTCAAAATGAAAGTTCTCAGGCCCCGCCGCAGACCTGCTGGGATGAAGGGCATAGCAATCTGCATTTCAAAAAGCCCTTTGGATGATTTAGTAGATACCAAACTTGGAGATCAACTGACTGAGCAAGAGCAAGAAAGAAATAGATTGGTCCACATAACTAAAAAGGCCATGAGTGTGTAATACTTCAAGTTTAGTTAAATCTAGGAGCCTAAACAACACCATTAAGACCCTAGCATCAATTTTTCTTCTTTCCTGTAGAGTTAGCACACTCAAATAATTTCTGTGTTCTCATCCCAACTTTTTGATTACCCTAAAAGAAAGAGAATGCTCATCCCTTGTTAGCTTCAGCACAAGTCCCAGGATGGACCCCCACTTGCCCTGATTGGTACAGCCCAGTTTTATGCCCTTCCTTGAACTTGGTATCTTTTTTTTTTTTTTTTTTTTGGTAATGGGAATCGAAGTCAAAACCTCACACTTGCCAGGCAGGCACTGTAGCTCTGAGCCAAATCCCTGGCCCCAAACTTGATGTCTTGGCTTGAGGATGTCAAACGCTAAATGGCCAGTCTTGGCTTACATGTCAGAAATATTTTGAAGTCTAAGGCCATAAGGAAAAAGAGAAGAGTTTGATGCCCCTAGAAAATTCATTGTGGATGCAGAAAGACATAGAAGCAAGCCAGGAATAAATAAACTATCCTTAAGAGGTACAGCCATAGTCTTCCAGTAATTCCAGATTAAAGTAACAGTAGCTTCCCTGAAACTACACATACACACACACACACATTACGCTACATACTGAAAAAAGGAACTCCACACCTCCATTGCCACCTTCTTTCTCTGGCCTCTCTGGCTACTTGGTTAATGCAAAGAGTAATAGGTTCATACTTATAAATGCTAGAGAAAAAACTAAAAAGTGCATTCTTTAGCAAGGCCTGGCATCTTTAAATAAAGAAAGCCCGCATAGGCTGATGAGGTTGAGGCGCCTCCAAAAGATTCCTCCAGGAGCATCAGGCAGCCTTCTGCGGATGCAGGACAGATGGCCATCTTGGACTGTGCTGCCACTCAGTGCATGCTCTCCCGCTATAGAGCCTTTTATTTCCCAGTAGTTCATGGAGGAATTTATTTTGCAGAGGAATAAAGACCTCATGTACATGGTTTGACTTTCATCTTCAAACCAAGACTGAAACTTTGAGCTGTCATAGCTGTGCCATCTCAGCAGCCCAAATTCAGTGTTTTACAAAAGAGAAAGAAGAAAGAAAACCTCATCCACCCCCTGTACCATCATCTCTACCCAGAACAAGAAAATGTTTTTCCAGTTTGGGAGCAAATGAAAACGCTCAGCGAGTAATCTCATTCTGACTCGAGAATTACCTTCAAGAGCAAACGTCTTGTCAGATGCCTTCTATACGGCTGTTGGCAATCTGACTTGTTTATTTATGCCCTGCCTTCTACAATGGGCTCTCCCACAGGGCAGGAGTCACGTTAACTCCTCTCCGTATCTCTAATGCTGGGCGCAGAATCCAGCACAGTTGGAGCTGAACATACATGAGTTATACAGAATTAAGGGGAAAAGCATCCAGCTTCCATTTTTTTTTCTTTTTTTACTATTAGGTAGCCCACTGAAGCATATTCTGGACTGTCCTATAGTTTCCGTGGTAAAACATGTGTTCCATCATCACTAGGCTGCTTTCACGGGTGCCTAATAGCACCTTTTTTTCTGGAATTTATAAAGACGACCTTGAGACAGTTTTACACCCAATGCCCCTATGTGACCACTAGAGAGCAGCAGAGAACGGAGTGATGACCAGAGGGCCATCTTGCCCAGCCTTTGTCCTCCATTCCCTCAATTTTCCCAGCTTTCATCCTTTTGTTAACTTTGGCTGTACGGGTGCAAGGTGTAGTACAAGACAGCCTGGTTTGGTTCAGAACAAGGAGAGCAATTCCTGTTTTCTTTCCATCTTTTAATGTGATTTGTCAGAAAAAGAACTTCATCAATGAACTAAGTCACTCCAAGGGTACAAAACTGCACCTGTTTCAATCGTACATATAATACATATATCGTACATATTTCATAATAATACATGGCTTCTCCTTCGGAAAAGAAAAAAAATAATAAAATCTTATCTCCCTACTTTAGGCTAGAGCTTTCCTTTCTGAGAGCCTTTTCTACAAGATCTTTAACTGATCTCTTCTATCCCTCCCTCCAGCCTCCCTTCTTCTTCTGATTCAAAATCTAGTCTGGGAAAAAGCTCTCATTGGAAGAATAATTAAAGTAGATGAACAAGTCCTTCAGTCCCAGTTAATCCCAGTAAGCCTAATTCAGTTGCTATAGATCGAGGGATAAAAGTATTCTCCCATCAGGGTCACTCGTAGCTGGGCTGCAGCCTACTCCACGAAATCACTCTCCAGATAAACACAAGGTCACGGACACTAAGTTTCTACATAAGTAAGATTTAATTTGGTCTTGGTTTGATCCAATTGCACAGGTCAAGGAAACACTGGTTTTAAAAAAAGGCTACTTAGAGCTAAATTTGAGGATGAAGCAACACCCAAATCCTTGCCTTTATGCGAAATTATTCTTCAAGTTTCAAGTTCTTAATTTTGCAAGTACATTAGAAGAGTCTTAGAAAAAGAACAATTTAGCAATAACTATCAAAGTGAAGCATTCCATTTCTAAAAATCTAGATAAATAAATATATGTATATATGCATATATGATCACAGAATACTCATTTTAGCATTATTTATTAGAATGGATAACTGGAAATAACCTAAATAAGAGGGATGTTTCTATATTCTTTAATACTGCTGTACTATGAAATACTACACAGCTAAAAAAAAGAGAAAAAGTGAGAGTGATATTCGATGAAAGAAAATGACCACTGAGAAACATCGATGGAGAATGTACTAAAATTTTAAGTAGATATTTGTATTTTTAAAAACTATACTATTTCTGCAAAGAAATTCAAATATAGAGTTGTATTTACAAGATCTAAAGGATTAACATAAAACTGGTTTCGGGGAATACTGTAGATCCAAGAGGGGAGCTAAAGGTGGAAATGCTACCATGTTTTAGTATTACATTATGCAATTACCTGTTTTTAAAAGTCTATAAAGTTGCTTAATTTAGCCAATGTCATGCTTCATCACTTGTAATGTGTCATCCACTAAAACTATATTTATTTCAAGTGCTAGCTAGCATTTGTCTTTGTATCCTAAGGACAAAACAATAATTTTAAATTTTAACTCTACAAATATTTTCAGAAACTAATATAACTCTGATAGCAAAACACAGAGCATAGAGAGAAACTGAATCTACAGTGTCATACTAGACTGAGTATGAGCTAATGCTCTCTTGCTGCTAGCTCTGCCTATAAACAAGCATAAGGTGACTCTTGGAGCAGGGAAGAGAGCTTTGAGTTTGCTCACTGCCCCTCCATTCACAGGTGAAACACAGTGACACCTAATGAGGTCACATGACATCTGGAATCCATAAAAAGTACAGCCTCCTTCTCTGGGTTCCCAGCCACAGCATGGAGCACCCGTGTTGTGATGGTCAGGTGATTGTGTCAACTTGAGTAAGAGAAGCTCACTAAATTGGCTCACAATCCCACACCCCAGGGCAGTTTGTCACCGGATGATATAAAGGAGAACTGAGGCAAGAAGGACCTGCTCTTGTTGTTTGGAGGAGCTCCAGTCTTTGCCTTTACTTTGGACATTATCTCCTGTCTTCCAGCACAGACTCCAGCTTCCGGCGCAGAGCCTTTACCCTTCCACTGCAAAGCCACTGACCTCTTGAAATGGACTCCCTGATACACTGCAGTGAGCGCTAGACCTTCGACTGACTCCTTTAGTCTCCAGTTTGCAGACAGATCCTCTGGACTCTTCCACATGACTGTGCGTGGCCACTGTGAACAAGTCTTTAGATTCTTTTATATTTGAATGTTTTGTGTTATATTTGTTTTTCTAGTAAACACTGACCGATACACATATCATTTATCATCTGAGACCAGGATACTTTCGAGAATGAAAGGTGATGCTTTTTGTAATGACTCTGAACAAGAGGTGCAAGTCAGGGCTGCCAGGGCCAACAGAACACATAGCCCATGTACCATCTCACTTCAGCCACACTCATTTCCAAAGGAGCCCATCTCTAACATTTGCACCTTACTCATTCCATGGTGAAGAGAAGCCTTTCTTTCCAGAAGTCCAGTACTTTGGACAACATTTCCCTTTGTCCTCTCCCTGCCCCGCAGGACATAGGAGTAAGGCTGGCAGAGTGGCACCTTCGCAAACCCTTGACCTCCTGTTCATTCCAGGATCCTTCTGCTGCCTCCTTCTCCGCTTGCACCCTGCGCCCAGCCCTGCAGGTCTTCCACCGTTCCCTGGACTTCATCAGTCACCTGTGACTCTGTTCAGCCTCCTTCCAAGGGCATCTCCCCTTGCAGCTCTGCCTGTCTTGGAATTCTGTGGCAAAGCTCCTTGCCCCAATACGCCTCCCTAGCCCCTTTGCTGTCCTTATCTTCCTCACGTCATGACACCGCCTGGTATTGCACACTCTTGTCTTCGTTGCCGTTCTAGTTGTCTGTCTTCTTCCTCTAGAAGGGATGCTCTGTGAGCTCAAAGACTGTGTTGCCCTTGACCATTACCATGCACTGGGGCCTAGAAGACAGAGTGGCACTGAAAAACAGCTGGCAAATGAATATGATAAAGCTGTCTCCCCCAGGAAGCCTCTCAAGACCACTCTCAGGGTAAGTAATTGCTTTCTCCTTGGCAATCCTACTGCCCACTCCTCCTGTTTCTCCAGGCACACCTGCAGTGCAGAGCAGGAAACCCAAACTGTACAAAAAGAATGAACCCCACAGTGTCACGTAGGTACATGCTTCTCTCTGAGCAGGCCGACTGACTGGTCATTTCATGGTCCCAACAATTAGGACAGTGCTAGGCAGTGTTTATTAAATGAGTTCATTTAAGGAAGGGGTGCTAGAGACAGAGGGAGGGGAGGGAGGAAGCGAGCAGAATTAAGAGGAGTTATGTACTTTACCAACGCCCCACAGGGAATGTTATCAGTGTGTTCAGCAAACATCACTGCTAAACACACAAAATGACTCTATGTAAAGTGCAAGATATTTGGAGCCATGTGGGAAAAGAGACACAATTCGTCCACTTCATGAGACTGCACATTTCAAGTTGCTTTTATAATCGACATTGTTTTAAAGTAAAAGATGTACTTTGATTAAATTTGAAAGTAAATAGTGCACTTCTGTACTCGACCCATCAGTAGAACCTTGCTCGCAATGATCTGACAAGGTGGGATCCCTGGACATCACAGTTCTCCCTGTAGGGTCCAAAGGAGGAAGAAGAGCATAGGACAGATCCTGACATAATGTTTATAATCACTTATGGGTATAAATAACCCCGTCTAATATCCAACAGAGCTATACAATGATGAAAACTCACTTGTTGTAATGTTTAAGAATGTTAGAATGTAATTAAGATTTCATATTTATTGAAAAGAGCATTAAAGTGTCAGTCTCAACTTGATCTTATTTTATAAGGGAAAAGAACACACAGCCACAGACACACACACAGTTGAGTGCTATATCTAACCAAAAGGTTACCAGTAGTTAGATTTGGGTATGGGATTACAGATGCTTCCACCTTCCTCATGTTTTCAATATAACCTTTGGGCTTTGGGTGAAAACGGTGTGTTAAGAGAGGTGCATCGATAATCTCCAGCAGACCAGCGTGGTGTGGGGTGTTGTCAGGAAGTTGTGTAGTGTGGAGAGAAGTCACTAGGGACTCTTGGTACTGTATGCTCAGTTTTTCCATAAACCTAAAGCTGCTCTGAAAAGTAAACTGTACATTTTTAAAACTCTCAATTTAATAATAAAACACATGACTAACTTTAAATAGAGAAAATGTTTTAGGAATTGAAGATCAAGTGAAATTAAGGTGAGCCGCTTGAGGACATCAGAGAGGTCAGCCGAGCAGAGTGGACTGAGCCCGACTCCCAGAGCTTTTGCCCCCAGAAGACTGCTCACTTGCTCCCCGCCCAGGGCAGTCGCCCCTGTGTGCCTGAGGGAAGGCAAAGACCTGGGAGCGCCTTCAGTGGTGCATGCACTCAGAAGCACACCCATCTTCTCGCCCCTCCCGTACACCTCCTTGCATACACTCACAAAGAAACCTATCCCCAAAGCCCTGCTCTCCATGCCCCACTTGAAAATTCAGCTCAGGGAACCTCAAGGCTGATCAGGGAAATATTTTGGGGAGTTTTAGGCTCCGTTGTTATGAGTCCATAGTTGCTTCCCCTATTAAGTGTTGAAACTTTCAAGGTAGCTGGTTGTTTTGACTAGATCAGGAAATCATTTCACCACTGCAAGTTCATCTTCTTGGGAATAACCAAGAGAGTTCTAACTCCTGATTAAAACAAAATAGTGATGATCAATTCTTGGAGCCCCCACATAAGAAAGACTTATAAGAAACTCTTAGTTTAAGCTCTTTTTAAAATGCCTTTCCCCCTCCCATCTGTATCTGTTGTCTTCTTGCTGCACAGCATGGACGTTGCAACACCTTAGGTCAGTTTCTCAGTGGAAAATATTAACAGCCTCCTGGCTCACTCCCTCTCCCTGTCTTTGGGAACTGTGCAGAAATGTCATTAGAGGCCCTTGGTTATATAAGGAAGTATTGCAAGGCCTGGTTATTCTGGGAAGCAGAGAAGGCATATCTCATCAGTATTCTTAGGTGGATGAAAGATGATGATGTTTGTGAGCCATCCAGCGCCATACAGAAGAAGTACAGAGTAGGTGCACCTGTGGAATAATAGTTGCAAACAGTAGGTGATTATTTTGTTATCATAATTAAAGAATGTTGATGAAGTCAGAATGAAAGAGGCTGGGATGTATGCTCCTCACCAGCTAGCTGTCTTTGTGGGTCTCATTCACTGTCTAGGAAATTTGGTTGAGCTAGAGGTGATCTGTTCCCAAATCCAGGTGTGTACTAGATTTTTAAAACTACAGATTCCATAACCAGGCTTCCCCTTTCTAAATAAGAATTGTGGGGAGTGGAAACTGTAGGACTTATATATGCTTAAAGCTCCTCAGGTGTTTTGACTTGGACACGACCAGTCAACAAAAGAGTTTGGCCAATGTTGGATTATATATATCTCTGCCCTTTCTCCACTTTGAACCAGCTGTTAATTCAAAAGAATCAAAGGGATACCCAAAGGACCACAGTGTGCAGAGACATGGTCATTCAAAACCTTATGGACCTTAAGTGAGGAAATATTGAATATAGCCTGGGGTGACAGACAGGGTAGACATTGTGACTGCCTTGATACATGGCTTAGATCTGAGTTTCAGAGAAAATAAATCTGTAGCAGGACTAGATTGTTGCCCTTCCTGTAATATTTACAGCACACTTTAGTCTTTCAGATGGCAAAAAATACTTATGTGCCCTGGAACTTTGCTTTAGGTATTTAAAAAATACAACCACCAGCATCTCAAAATTACCCAGCTATGTTAATTGATGTCAAACATGAGAGAAAAGGGCCGATCTAGAATTTACATAAAAATACAAAACTTCCATCCATAATCAACACCTCTGAACAAAGTTATTCAGATTAGCCATTCTCAAAGATGATATCACAATAAAGATTCAGAAAGAGTCTTTGAATGTTACCTTGAATTATTCTTGTCAAGGATGAATTCTGCATGAATACAGACGTTACCACCATAACTAACTGCAAGGCTGAAAATTAACTTAATAGTACTGAACACAAATCTTTAAGAAAGACTTCACGGGTCCCATGGGTTGTATAACATGCAGCCTGTATGGGAATGAAGGTGAAGATTCTTACCTGA
This sequence comes from Dinomys branickii, assembly GCA_004027595.1. Classification (NCBI taxonomy): domain Eukaryota; kingdom Metazoa; phylum Chordata; class Mammalia; order Rodentia; family Dinomyidae; genus Dinomys; species Dinomys branickii. Next base: position 36,462 of record PVLD010002046.1, read on the forward strand.
GAGGCCCCATCTCTGCAGCACTAAATCACCAACCATTCCAGCTATCAGCCCTTCCAGGCCTGGTGGCAAAGCTCATTCTGCTTTGCACGATATGTCCTCAGTAGGGAAGTACTTTGCTCTTTCACAAGCCATTACACTACAGAGAGCCATGTGATAGTGACAAGCAAAACAGCAAATTAACACTGCTGCTATTGGGCTAGGGATATAGCTCAGCAGTACAAGTGCCCGCCTAGTAAGTGCAAGGTCCTGAGTTTGAATAACACACACACACACACACACACACACACACACACACACACACACACACACGATTGCTACTAATGACCACATCCCAAACAAGAAAGAAGGCTGCATCCACTATCACATCTTAAGGCTTGGGACTTTGGCAGGGAGCTCACTGGGATTGGTCTTCGGTGGTTTCCTTTTCGTAGGAATGAAAGCACCGTGTCAGCTGGCTAGCTTTTGACAAATATGAAATCCTCAAGTGCTCAAGTGCACCTGAGGATCGTTCCCAACAGCATAAAAGGAGAACTGGAGGGGAAGCTGGTGCACTGTTGATTCTGCTGGAGAAGCTTGTCATGCTGACTTTCCTGATATGAACACAGCTGTTCTTATTGTTGAAGGAGTTTAGGTCCTTGCTGTCACTGAGGATGGCTGTGGTTCTTTTCAGGGGAGCTTTGGTCTTTATCTGGAGCATCACTTCCTAACCAGTGCAGATACCTCAGCCTGCTGGCAAAATGCTTCATCCTTCTGGTGTGGGCTTTCTAGTTTCCACCACTGGCCTTTGAGCCTTTCCAGTGCAGATCCTTGATACAGACTTACAAGAGATGCTGCCGTGGGCTTTATGCCTACAGGTGGACTCATGAAGGACTTTGCCATAGGCTCTAGGTCTTTAGCTGGACTTGTATAGGACATTGCTGTGGGATCCAGGCACTGAGCTGGATTCTTTCAGTCTCTAGTGCATGGAAAGATCTCCTGCACTCTTCTGCATTTGACTTTTTGGGTGACTATTATGAAATAATCCTATAAATTATGTGTCCTCTATTAAATCTATTCCCTTACAAACCCTGACTACAACAGTAGCCATATTCACTGACTAGTTTATTAAAAATGCTTCTTGACCACGCTTATGTGTTGGAATTATTCTATGTTTCCAAGATGTGAAATGAAGCAAGTCCTACTCCCAGCAACCACACATTCTAGTAGAGGAGAAAAAAGTAGGGGGGAAAGCAAGCAAATAACAAAAGCTTTAATAGCTATAAATTCTATAGAAGAAATGAACAAGATAATATTGCAGATCATGCCTAGAAAGAGATTCTTCAGATCAAAAATCTGTCTTAGAGAATATTAAAAATCCTCAGCTTTCTTATCTAATAAACACCTATTTGTTGTGGCCAATTCTGGAAATTAGTGTTTCTCTCAAGATGCAACATTGAAAAAATGCCCAGAATCCACTTATCCCCACCTTTATATATAAACCAGATGCTCTCAGCAAATAAACAAACAAAATTGTTTGAATTTAGGCTTTGGCAGAAGTGTGGAAAATATTCATTTGGAGACTGAGGATTAATCAGTAATTATGCTCACTAAGTCATGTAGCCAGGTACTGTATGGAAGAGAAAAGGCAAATCAGAAAAATTAAGTTTTGTAGCTTTTGCTACTGGAGAATTCTCCATACATTAGGAGGCATATGTTTATTGCTTGGGGTGTTTCTATAGCAAATAGGATATTTGGATTGTTCTATACCACTTTGTATAATGTCACTTTTGCCACAGCACTGTGAGGATGCTGGTATTTGGAGGACCACCATGTCACTCTTCCCCAGACCCAAATGTGACTGTGCCTACTGGCAAGTACTGCATGCTGTATAGAGGCGACGTCCCTAAATTGGCTTTTGGTTTGAATAGTGAGTCTGGTTGAAGCTGTGTAGGTGTCTTCCTAGCAACAAGAGAATGGCATGTTGGGTACCATTGCTCCTCCCCAATGGCCACAGTTGAGCCCAAAGTAGTGGGCCGTGAAAATGTGGGGCCAACATATGAAATAATATCTCCACTGAGACCTACGTGGCTCCAGATAAAGTTCCTTCCCAGAATTGACTACAAAACAGCTTACTAGTTAACCACAACCTGAATCTGGCTGTTCTGTTCCTTTCACAAGAATGCCTTGCTCCCTCTTTCACAAGCCTTGCCTGCCCCAGCCACTTACCTAGCACATCCAGCTGTAATCACCTCACTATTTTCCTCAATGTAAATGTGATCAATAAATACCGAGGTTCTGGCTATCTTGTGGACTTTTGTTGCCCATAAACTCTGGTCATCCCAGATCCCTGTTGCATTGCTATTTGTCTCTTGCTCTTTCTTTTTGCCATGTGCTGTAACACCTTGCAGGAAATCAGGGACTCACTGCAGGGGTCCTCGATAATAGTCCATTCCCACCTTACTGTAATAAAAAGATATTTTCAAGGGATATGCTACTCATCTAAGACTACGTAACCAAAGACTGTATTCAGAAGCAGTATAGACATGAATTCAAATTTTCAAATCTAAATTATGATGCTTCTTCACTTTCCACACTGTCTTTACTAAACTAGAGAAAGGAGGGTTCATCTCTTACATTTTGCAAAAGAGGTAAAGCATGATTATAATGGGCTTGTTACCTCGAATCCTTGACCTACTTCCTAGGGAATCTCTTCAGTAAAGTTTGTTTTTAATTCCTTATAGTCAGACTTAGCTAAAAGACCTAAGGGGGCTCCTGTTTATTCCCTGTCTACAGAGCTCTGAACCTATACCAGCTTGTTGCAGAGAAATGACGAACAAAACTCTGATAAAAAGAAGGAGAAAACTAGTACTTTGATCTCTGCTTTGTAGGTCAGAAAGTGGGCCAATAAATATGTCGTAGCTTCCTAGGTGATGCAGTTAATCAGAATCAGATCAGCATCTAGAAGCACCGATTCCAGAAAGCCAGAGCATATTCATTTCTCAAAATGCTCCACTGCCCAAAAGCTCACCTCTTCCAACTCACCCACAAACACTTCGCTTCGGGTATCACCAATGACATGAGTCCCAAACCAATAATCAAAATCACCAGGTTGCAGATCTGGCTCCACCATACAACCATTGAGGAAACTTTTTGGTTCAGTCACTGTATTGAGTGCCTGCTGCCTGCACTCATAAACACACATGAACCATAAGCATACATTGGTGTAAGCCCTTTAGGAAAAATATTCTAATTATTAAACACGGCCTATGAACCTGGCAGTGTGCTAAGCATTTTACATACACATTATTCATCTTCATAACAAGTAGATTTTGTAACCTAGTTGAAGGTAACATAAAGCAGCTGGCCCAAGGTCACACAGGTGGTGCCTAGGCAGAGCCAAGATTGCTTCACTTCTTCAGCGAATATTTGCTCATGCCAGGTACTGGCCCAGCCCTGGGGATACAACCACCAACAAACAATGGGCAAGGCTCTAATCCCCGCTGGCTTTAAGCTCACATTTCAGAGGAGGAAACAGATAGTAAACCAGTAAATTGATAAATTAACAAGGTAATTGCCATCACTGCTATACAAACATGCAAAGTAACATAGTCAGGGACACTTCTCTTTGTGATTACAAGACTTAGAGTGGAATGACAAGGAGACAGCCTTTGCCAAGATAGAGAACTTTCCAGGCAGAAGAGACTGCAGGTGTGAAGACCCTAAACAGTAAGAAACTTAACATATCAAAGGAACAGAGAGCCCAGTCTATCTGGAGAGGAGTGGATGAGGGAAGACTCCCCATTCATTTCTCCCAGAGCAATGGGCTGCTACCAGATCATGAGAAACACACTGTGGTAACAAATTTGGATTTTACTGTGTGATAGAAAATCATTGTATGCTTCAGCTTCGTGCATATATGATTGCTTTAAAACTGCCTTTGTCCTATTTGTTTCCTTTTCAATAAACAAGTTATCTAAATCTTGTTTCCAAAGAGGCAGAATTCAGAAAACTGAAATAGATGAAACAAAGTTCTTACAGACCAAGATGCTACAAGCTCCACTTAGGCTAATTCAGTTTAGACTTGCCTTGGAATGAGGCATTTAGTTAAAGGAAAGTATGTCTCACCCCTTTAACCTACACTAAGGATGTACCTTAATTGCTTCTGAGAAGTTTAGTATTACTGTTAAAAACATACACCCAATTAAGACTAGTAATATTTTTTAGTAAACAAATATTGAGTTTTTCTTTGTGGAAGGATTAAGAGCTTGATAGCAGTGTTCTAAGCAGTGGGGTGATACAAATTGGAGGCCACTTTGGAGGGATCCCTGGTTGCTTGTGGCAAATGGTCTATAACACTGATGCGAACCTATAGCAGGCATGTTATTTGTTTTTCTTTTAAGACAAAAGATGTTGATATATCAGTTGTTTTTTCTGAACTAAACCTCAGAACTCAGGTTTAATTGCACTGTTGGCAATTTGCAATAAATAAAGTGGGTTTTGGGTGCAGTTTGGGTGCTCGTCTCATTTGAATCACTGGTCTGTGGGGACAACATGGTACAGGACTGGTGCCTCTGAATCCCAGGCTTTGCCCTCTAAGGGATCTTTATTCAGTGAGGGCAAGGGTTGACATGAATATCCTGATCTAATGCTTATTTCATACAGGACATTCATGGGCACCCAGGTCCTTCCTGAGCACTGTGGCCAATCCCTCCACTCTTATATCTTCCACTGTTATGTCACATCACGCCTGCTGCAAGGTCACTTCCATCCTTACAGGAGTGGTTCTGATAGCCTAACCTGTTCTTCCTGTGGCTCATTCCTTCCAGTTCCGTTTCAGGTAGCCAGGCATCCTTGACGAAGTTCCACTTTGAAAGCATTGTGAGTAGGACTTAGGTAGCTTGGCCTCCCATAATTTCCTGGAGAGAGAAAGCTATGACATCCACTGGCAGCCTAGACTGTGAGCAGGACCCACTCTGAGCACACTGTGGGAAGGAATGGGTACCAAACATGTATGGAATAGAGACAGTTGTATGGGGATAAATAAACCTCACAGGGAGCAACCTCCTTCTCTCCCTTGCTACATGAAGCCACACTTCTCAGGCTCAGGAAGACCAGGACAAAGGAAAATAGAACTTTAAAAACCCACTACCAACAACAAAATAATAGCAACAAAAACAGAGAAAGAAATCTTACAAAGATTCTCAAAAATCCTAGCAGAAGGCCTAGAATTTTCATTTTAAGAACTTCACCCTCTTAGAAGTCTCAAAGGCAAACCTGCTGGTAATTGCCTATTAGATTTTAAAAGGAACTACAGCAATTTCAGATAACTTCCTTGAACTTGGCCCAAATGGAGCTATGCAGCTACACAAATGACCCCACTGTGATATCTCACCCAAGTGTTACTGCTACCACATACAGAAGGGTAAACTGAGGTTAAATCACTTACTCAAGCAGTCACACCCTTCAAAAATGGGGCAGCCAGAGGTCACCAAAGAGACTTGAGACTGGAAGCAGATGGAACTGGTTGCCAAGACACCATTCTGTGCACTAGCCGTGGGTCTTCATCTTCAGAGAGGAATGGGAATGAGATGAGTAGAGAGGGAGAAAGTACATTTAGAGACCCTAGCATGTAAGCACTCAATAAACATCAGTCTCCATCTTCCTTCACAGTTAAACTTGACACTGGTGGGTTAGCTTCCAACCTATGCACTTCCCTAGTAGTCATGTGGTGTGTACTGCAGAAAGTGCCCTGAATAAAAAGACCAGCTCTTCGCTCTTTATTTAAACCTGTATAAAAGGAAACAGAGATAGAGAGTATGGGGTACATTGATAACTGATAGTCAACTTATGACACCCAGCTGAACTGAAGGAATGGTTTGGTGGGTGTGAGAGGCCCACCTGAGGACTGTTGCCAGCAGCATAAGAGACAGAACTGGAGAAATAGTGAGGTTATTAGGAGCTGAGATGGGGCTCTTGGGAGCTGGTAGCTGTAAGGAGCTGTTGGTTCTGTTGGAGGAGCTCATCATACTGGCTTTCCTAATGAACTCATCTGTTTTCACCCTCTGAGGAGCTCAGGACCTTGTTGGCACTGAGAATAGCTTTGGTTCACTTTGGGGGAGCTCTGGTCGTCACTTTGAACATTGTTTCCTGGCTCTAGAGGTGAAGATGGTGCACTGCTCAGTCTCCTAGAGAAGCTTGTTGAATTGGCTTTCCTAATGGGAACTCAGTTGTCTTCATCACTGGAGGAGCTTGGTACCTCATTGTTGCTGAGGATGGCTGTGGTACTTTCTGGGGGAGCTTTGGTTCTTATTTTGAGCATCACTTCTTGGCTCCAGTGTAGATCCCTCAGCCTGCTAGCGCAGATCCTTCATCCTGGCACAGACTTTCTAGATTCCACCACTGACCTTTGGGCCTTACAGCACAGATTTGTGAAACAGGCTTGCATGAGACGTTGTTATGGGTTCTAGATCTTCAGCTGAACTCATACGGGACATTATCATGGGTTCCAAGCCCACATCTGGATTCTTTGGTCTTTAGTGTGTGGATAGATTTCCTGCATACTCTTGTATATGATTCTTTGGGTGACTACTATGAATAATCTTATAAAAATGTGTCCAGTATTATATTGTTCCCCTTGCAAAAAACCCAAAACCACAACAGAATCTTATAGCAGAAATTTTCAAAATCTTCTGCTATACTCTTTTCTTTTTAGAGTTGGGAAAACGGAGTCTCAGTAACATGCTCTGTGTCCCACAGAGATATATCAAGTCAGTCTACTCAACATGACTAAGGGGTAATCTGAGGACAGCCCAAAGAATGGTAGATAACAACAATGCAGAGGCAATACCTACACGCTTATATCCCATCCTCTGTTCTCAGTACCATTATCTTCACAATGTAAGAATTAGGTTTGCATCTAACATAACAGCCGTCAAAGAAAATAAAGATTTAGACACCTAATGTTTCTTCAGGAGCAAAAGAAACAAATGTATGAAAGAACACTTCTTAACCATCAAAGACAACAGTGGAGAAATGCTAAGTTACCTATAGTCAAGAGAAGAAAAGTGACAGTGTGAGAAGTAAAGGAGATCTTTTCAGACAAGCTTCCACTGAGCAAATCTGGTGAATAGGTCTGTCTCCTGGAGTCTACCTAGTATTTCCTGATTAAGGAATGTAGTGGTTTTAAAATATGCCCCCACTTTCTTTGATAGTCCTCCGCTTAATAGCTGGAGTTTAGTCCTCCTCTTCCATGAGCAGGACTCAGTAACTCAGCTCTAAAATCTAGAGGTGATGACTTGTCAGATTAAGTCATAAAAGGTGTGTGGCTGCCCTCTGCTCACCTGTATAAATCTCCCAGGAAGAAGCCGCCTGCCATCTTGTGGACCACTCAAGCAGCTCTGTGGAGAGAGACCTACACAGTGAGGAACAGAAGCTTCCTGACAATGGCTTTCAAGGAACAGAGGCCTCTTGCCAATAATTGGCCTTAGCTTGACATAAAGTCTTCAGGTGACTACAATTCTGGCTACCATCTTGACTGTGACTCATGAGTGACTTCACGGTAGAACTATGAATCTAAGCTCCTTCCAAACTTCTGTCCACAGAAATTATGAGATAAGTGTTTGTTGCTTTAAGCTGCCAAATTTGGGTGTAATTGGCTATAGAGTAATGAATAATTTATGTGGTAATTCTTGTATATATGTATTTGATGGATGGTAAAAATAAAAAGGATTGGAGGAATAAAAGAAATGGTAAGTTGCACATTTTCAAACACTTCTGAGACTTAGAAATTGCAAATTAAGCTGAAGTTATATGCAGAAAGACAGTTGCTCCAAGTGAACAGCCAGGAACCAATTTGCAAAAAAGCTCAGGTAGTAAATTTACCAAGCAAATATCCAGGGTCACTATGTGCTTCCAAGAGTGGTGAATACTAACTAATCTTTCTCCTGAGGGGAGTCAAGCGGCTCCAGAATAGAATAGAAATACTCCTCTCTAGTGTACCCAAGGGCAATGGAAAAACCCAGGGCTCTCACTTGTGATGTGACATGGTGATTACAATTTCAGTTGGTAATCATTAAGCACACACCCCACCCCTTAATTTACAGATAAGCATCTACTTCTACACACACACACACACACACACACACACACACACACACACACACATCCCACCCAGCAGAAGAGGACTCATTGCCAGTGCTGTGTCCTTCATCAGGGTCACCTACCACAGAAACATTTACCACACAACGATCTTATAGAAATTATTGCCATTTGTGTTTCTGAAAAGGACTACATTATTTCCTACAAGTGTCAATTTTCCCCTGCAATGTTACATTTTCCAACATTTAGTTTTCTAGCATTTTTCCATGACTATCTGTGTAGATTAGAAAGGTTCTTAACTGTTATCTGTAATAGATTTTGCCTGTAGCGAAATTCATGCAGGCATAATAGAAGAACAAAGTGTGCTCTGATGAAATTGCAACCATAATTTCCAGATGCCTGACATTTATTGCTTATTGCTATTAGAATTCAAGTGCCTATTTGTTTTTTGCTTTGCTTTTATTCTTGCATCACAACATATAATGGAAAAAAGATATTTTAAATGTTGGGTTAAGTATCACAGATCAACACAAGGTACCAACATAATCAATACTACTTAAACATACTCCTAGGCAATTAAGTTTTAAGGAATCAAATGGTTGTACCACATCAAAATTTATAATGATACTATAAAGGGTATTACATTCTTTATTGTTTAATTAAAAGCAACATTTAGCACTCATGCAGCTAACTGTTGAGATATCACACATAAAAGGTTTTGCTTATCACTACGGTGAGTGAAGAACAACTGAATCTTTAGAGTACACTTTTGATTAGTAAGTGTTAATTGTACTTTATCTTCCTTATGGTTTGTCAAATTTTTGTAAACACCTGTATGAAAGGCAAGCAGCATAGCCTAATGCAGTCCTTCTAGTGACCAGTGCTTTGTTGACACTTGCTAGTTGGATAAATATCAGCATCCTAAAAGGAGAAAAAGGGTGGATTTCGTGGTTACCGTATCTGTAAATTTGAACCCGGAAAATAGCAGAGAGGAAAACAGGCATAGCTTCGGGGAATGATGCAAGAAAATGCATACACAGACAAAGAGAAAACACCCAGGAATAAAAAACAAACAGAAAATACTGCTGACAGATTCAAGCATTAAAAAATAGCATTCTCCACTCTTCTGGGTTTAGACAGAAAGGTCTGAAGATTTAAGGGGAGATGATGCTGTTAAACTGAGGTCAGGATATTTACCCAGTACAGAGGCTCCACCCAAAGAATAAGATTGAATTTAGGCTCTCAATAAGCAAAATAACAAGTGAAATAAGAGTATCTTGCCTGCAATGTCAGGTTTGTGGACCAGCTGAGCTTAGACTATCAAGGGAGCTTAGAAAGGACTTAAGAACCAGACTAGGCTTCACCTTTTATTAATTTCCCACCACACACTCCACATTTGGAAAATGTCTGGCACACTGAATTTATTCAGCAATAGCCAATATAGAGCCATTCTTCCGCACACAATTTCTGTTAGGCTTTTAAAACTATTTGGTGTAGCTTTTAGATTCTGTACTTATTGTTCACATCCTAATCATTTGTTCTATGGTTGAGAAGATGCTGCTTTCCCTAAGGCTAATGACCACTGAGACTGACTCTGAAGATGGTGGTCCCAACCAGGAAGCAAGGATTGGTGCCTTTGTCCTTAAAGACTGCTCACCCACTTTCACTTCCTTTGGGAAAGAACCACAGACTCATAAGCTACTAGTACCTCTGCTCCTGGCCCAGGATCCTGCAATTTGCGCATCCCCTTCAAGGTAAAGTAAGTGACCATGTTCCAGGAACAGCACTACAAAGCTCGGGATGGTGATGTGCTGGCAACTGCTCTCAGAAGTACATAGGTACTGGGGTCTCTAAAGAAATAAGGCACCACTACCCACTCAGGAAACCTACCATGTCCATCTGACAAGAGAGCAAATATGAATACAATGCTGTGGGTAGGGAAAGAAATTGCAGTGCCCCTAGTTTCTGTAAGTAACTTCACGGTCTTGATGGCATTTCACCTAAAATCAAAAGAGGAGGGAAAGATTTAAATATGCCATTGCTTGGCATTTCCATCTCCTCTGATTCAAATGGTCTCTTGTAGGGAACTGGGTCTCTTTCTGGTAAGCAGACATTGGGAATGTCTTTCTAGACTCTCTATGTAAATGTTAGTGTATTTACATCACATCATTTAGATAATCATTGAAAACAGCTTATTGCTACATAAAATCCAGTTTACTAGTGAAGGCTCAACCTAGTAAGAATAAATTGTAAGTGTATATGGCAAGTGTGTTTGCATATGTTTGTGTATGGGTGGATGAGTGTCTTAGTTACTTTGTGTTCATTGCTAAGACAAAATACCTGACACCTAAAGTTAAAAGAGGAAAGGTTTATTTAGCTCACAGTTTTGAAGGTTTCAGTCTGTAATCAGCTGGCTCTAAGGCAGGGTGGCATGGCATAGGAGCAACACTTAAGGTGACAGAAGGTAGCAAAAGCAGTAAGAGCTAAAAATGGGGGAGAGTAAGCCTCTTTTCCTCATTTCTGTTGTATGCAGGCTACCCACCCTTTGTGAGTGTAGCATTCACACAATCTCTGTGCCCTCCTCTTGCAGTCTGAGAATGTTTACAAAAGACCCTGGCTCCCTGCTAAGTCACTTAAATTTCTAAACTGCTCAAGTTGACACAATGAACAACATCCTGGAGCAGGAAGGGCAAATTCTTTATGTCCTAGGATGTAGAACTGCTGAGTTACTTAGTTAAGCTTCTAGATTTCTCAGATTGACACAGTGTATCAACCATTACAAAGGGGTTCAATTTAAAAGATTACTTTGGCCTAGGATGTGTTTGAATGAACACAGGCAAAGAAAGATGGTCTCAACCTCATGAGCCCCTGCAGTTGGTACTGATGGGACCAGGATAAAATCTCATTTCAGGAAAATGACTCTAGTTGGCATTTTAAGAATCATTAAGACTTCATATTCTATCATATAGGAATAAGTTAATAAAAAGCCAGGGTAGTGATGGTTAGTATGCAAATGAAACAGCAATGGATATAGGGAACTGGGCCAGCTAGGCAGAGTGAGTGGAAGAACATGGCTGGCATTAGAGATGAAAGCCTGGTTAATGTATTTCTTTGACCTATTAAGTTTCAAAAGTCAGCAACACACATGAATAAAGATCTAGTTATGGACTTTTTTCTACAGATGTCCAGATATTTGTTATACATACTATAAAATTATGGGAACGATATGGATGCTAAAACCACTCTATGTGATACATCCCTTAAGCATAGAACCTATGGAGAACAGAAGAACATAGGACCAGGAGAAAATTTTGCTTACCAATCCTAACTTGTAATTCCTAAATCACTGAATGGCTTGACTCAATAGAGAGGTAACATTTGTAAAGAAATGTTTCAGATATTGAGAAAAAATTGGGAGGCCAGTATAATCCATTCATATATGAGCCAGTAGGTCACTTTGCAAGATATACTTTCAAGAACAATTAATTCATGGGGAGCACTATGCTAGATCAGTTTATAGCAAATGTGTCACTTTTTTCTGTCAACCTTTCAAAAATACTTGAAAAGTATGTTGTGTGGCTATTTTGCTTTTTTAAAAACGTGATCTTGCAAAGCCCAAAATTGCCATAATTTTTTCTTACTCTTTCAGACAAATAATACATAATATGGGGCTGGGGGTACAGCTCAGTGGCATAAGTGCCTGTTTGGCAAGTACAAGGTCCTGAGTTTGATTGCAAGTACTGCAATAAATAAATAAATAAATAAATAAATAAATATGGCTTGAAATATGAAAAGTATTTAAAACTTTAAAATTAAAAAATATATGGCTTTCCCAAGCCCTTTGCCTTTCAAAGGTCGCCCTATTAGTCAGCTTTCCTACCACTGAGGTGTAGAGCTGACACTCACAATTTAAAGGAGAGAAGTTTAATTTGGCTCATGATCTGAGGAATTAGTCCAGAGCAGGCTGGCCCCAAGGCCAGAACATCATGGTGGAAAGGGAATGATGGTGCAAAGCCATTTAGCCCATGGTGGCCGGAAAGCTGAGCATGGGATGCTCAGATCTTTCCATTTCCTTTCTTAAAAAACTTACAAAGACTCAAAAACATTGCTATTGCAAAGCATTTTTACCAAATGACTTCTCTAGTTTTGCACTGTGAGTCATTACTGAGGAGGTTTCCCACAGCTTGTGAAATTCTAAGAGTCAAGTCTCTGGTTCAGTGAGCTCCATCAAGAATTCACATTTTTAACAAACATGGACCAAGGCTGAAGTTGTCTTATAAATGCAACAAAATAGAACCAATGACATTTACATCACCCTCACCTTATGGAACACAATAGTAGGTGTAACTATATGAAAACAGAGATATTTAGTGCCTTGAGGGAAAGGCCTGATCAAAGACAAATGATTGATGGCTTTGCAAGAGGATCAATGCTAGGATACTGTCTACAGCATACTTGAAAGAGAAAAGTGAATACTAAGAATATCTTTTACCTGCACTCCTAGATACTGCCAATTTTTGAAATATTCTAGTTCTTTTTACACTCATAAAGAAGAGAATGACTGAATGGTGGTACTGACATGACACCTCCAGCAAGTATGTGGAAGCAGAGGTGATGAACTCAGGTTATTTTGCCTGTAATTAAAGGAATTCAATCCATTATCTTCACTAAACACTGAACATTAGAATCATCTGGAGAAATTTTTAATCATTCAAAGCCCAGTATATCCCAGATCCGTTGAATCAGGACCCAATCACTGGTATTATGCGGAAGCTCCTCTCCAGAGTTTATAATATGCAGGCAAATTGGAGAATCTTCATTAGGAGCATCTGTAAGGTTTAGGTATATGCTCAGGGCCTTCCAGAGGTTGTTAGTTAACAACTTTCCAAAAACTTTATGCTTTTCTGGAACAATCTGAAAAATGAGTTGCTAGCATGTTATCTGTGAGAAAGTCACATATAAGTTTCTGAGGTAGTGAATGGAAAACTTAACAAAGCAAAATTAAAAAATAAAACCCTTACACTACTGATGGAAACATAATATATCAATATAGCAGTTTATGATTGTTTAAAAAGTTCACATCCTTTAACCATAGGTCTCATTCCTAGAAAGCAAGGATAAGCAGAAAGATGGAATCGTAGATTACAACTGCAATTGCTTTATTGTTGGCGATGCGAAACTGCAAACAATTCATCTAATGAGCAAGTTTAGTTACACAATGGAGCATTTGACAGTCATTTAAAACACTGTGCTTAAATACAATGTGAAGGTCCTGAGTTCGATTCTCATAACAACAAAAAAAAGAAAAACAAAATACAATATGACTAGGAGAACATTCATTTATTGACATGAAATGAGTGGTATGAAAAACATGTTCAAAATATATTTTCAGTGAAAAAGCAAGTTATAAAATTGCATATGTAGCATGATCTCATTTCTTTATAAGTGACATAACAGCACTTTTCTCCAGGGTCGGCTTCTTCACAGGTCTAGTGGTAAACACTTTATAAATATTAACTCATCTACCCTAGGCATATTGCTATTGTTACTTAGTTTTGAAGTGTAAATCTCCTGGGACAAAAAGAGGTTACTAAGGTGCTTGAGGTTACATAATCAGAAGCGGCAGAGCTGGACTTTCAAGTCCATAGCCTGGCTCAGGACCCATGCTCCTCACTGTCACAGAGCACTGAAGACTGTGCTCATCTGCACAAAATGTCTAGAAGGACCAGAGGGAAGTTGCTGTCTTGTTTTGCTTTGTTTTGTTTTGTCTTTACCTTTTGCCGATATGAGCCTACATTTTTCTCCCATGACTGTGCAGGAGGCAGAGTTCTTCAAAGTTAGTATGTATTAAAAGGAATGACAAGTCCTTTGACAGCACTAAGGAAAGAATCAAAAAGAGAAGTGAAAGAGGCAGGGAATGGAATTAATAGAGAGCAGCAAGAAAGGGAGCTGGGGTGTCTGAAATGCCCCGGTGCTGGCCGGGGTCCCTTCTCCGCCTGTCAGACACACGACACAAGAAGCAAATGTGCAACATGAGGATGATGACAGTGGTCAGAGGGGGATGCTGGGACTTGTGCAGGGTCAGGGGAAACTGGGAGCAAAGCTGTAAACGGCAGAGAGGTTGATGAGGATGATGAAGAACACAAGACAATGAAGAGGCTGGGCGCGGGGGAGGTCAGCTGGCCTGATACAGAAGCGGGCAGAGGCAGCACATCACTTCCTAAGGCCTTCAGGGTCATGAAGTCCATCTAGGAGTTTCCCCTTGACCCCACACCGATCCTCTGAAGTTTGATGAGCAGCTGGGGCTATGCAAAAGCTAAACATAAACATGTGGAACAGTAGGCCAATTTATTGACAAAGAAATGGAGTTTATCAGAGACGAGTGAAATTCCAGATTCCAAACCTTTGAAACTCAGGAGAAGGAACATACCGAAGCATTACCTGGCACCGCAAAACCCAGTTACTCTCCTTCCAGGGTCACTGGTAGAATTAGAACACAGTGCTCACACATGTGGCATGATGCTTTTCCTCTTTACCAGTGGCCAGGACTTGTGGCTTCCTGTGGTCATTATCACCCCCCAGGCAGTGATATGAGATTGGGATTCTCCCACTTCAACCAAAGCTTTTTCGGCACAAAGGTAGACATTTACCTTGGCTTAGCAAACAACTGGAATCTATTAAAAGAATGTTGCTCTGTGCGTTATGAATATAGTCGTTCAAACTATCACAACAAGTTCACTCTTACCTAGTCAAAACATTTGGGGAATAAGCACCTGACTAATAACTGCCATGTGAATTCGTGCTTCTAAAGTAGTACTTGAAGGTGCCAGAGAAGAGAAATTGAAAGAGGTTCCATTCAGGTTTTTAAACACATCAAGCCACTGTATTCCCACCTCCGGCTTTTCTCCTAAGACTTCCTCTCTTCAGAGTTCCCATTCTTACTAATGATAAGTCAAGGTCAAATGCAAAAGGTTCCACTCTATATTTTGCTTCCCTTAACAGATATACTGCAAGTCTTCACAAGTTCACACTGAGAATTATAGCACAAGACCACATTCTAGCCAAGAGATTATTGTCTTTCACTATTGTTCTACACCCAGAATTCAGAAACTAAGGAGTTTAATAGAAGGATTTTTTTTCTCCTTTGGACACTAACCTCTTTCTGTCTGTAGCTTTAACAGTGGATACCTGAGAAGCCTATGGCAATTATGCACAGACATGCACCTAATGAATGCAAAAACCTCACTGTAGAAATAGCCAGCCCTACAGTAAGTACTCATAACTTTTTTGCCTCCTCACCATTGCCGCACATAATTCATTCCTCTGTAAGTTCAAATTGCATATTACAGCACATTAATGTTGGTCTTCCTTTATAGCAACCTATCATATGGTTAGCATTTTCATTTATAACTTAAATTACTTTTATTTCTCCAGCCATTTCACCTAACTACTTTGAATCGAACAGGAAAGTGATCACACATCCTAAATTGCTGAAATATACAGTGGGAAAGGCTGGCAGGAGTGCATCACCACTTGCACGGCACTTCCATCTAGAACGGTGGCTCTCCTGGATGTGTAAGGTGCACAGTAATGTGGCATGCAGACTTTCTGCTTCTGTTTAGAAGCAGCCCCTGCATTGGGTAAGCCAAGACCCTGCCTTGTCTTTCATAAATACTCTAGCTAAACATGTTTAAAAGGGGAAAGAGAAAAGGGAGGAGTTTGGAACCCTTCAACGATTTTCCACCTAACCTTAGGTAAAAATGAAAATCATAATCATCCTGAGTCTGGCTCCTTCCATCTGTCCTTCCTTCTATCTGTCTACCCTTATCATGCATGTAGCTCCCATCTTTGCTCCAATGGCAGCAGCTCATCAGCCTATGCTGAGTTTCTTGCATGAAACTTCCTTTCACCCAGGGCCTTTGCATATGCTGAGCCCAACTTCCGGAAGCGTTCTTCCCTCCCCACCCTGCTCCCTGACGCAGCAACCTGCCCAGTCCCACCTTTCTTCCAAAAATCTAATTCCTCAGAGAACTAAACCATTTGCCCTTGGATAGTCCTCACTTTCAGCCCATGAGCCTTCTTCCCTGCCCTAACAGCTCTGCAGAAAAGAATGCGAAGGCAGCTTGTCTTTGCAGAGTTGAAGCCCAATAGAGAGAAATCCTGCATACCTAAGAGGCAACAGTGGGGAAGAGAAAGCAAGACAGCAAGGAAT
Organism: Dinomys branickii; assembly: GCA_004027595.1. Classification (NCBI taxonomy): domain Eukaryota; kingdom Metazoa; phylum Chordata; class Mammalia; order Rodentia; family Dinomyidae; genus Dinomys; species Dinomys branickii. Next base: position 52,750 of record PVLD010002046.1, read on the forward strand.
CCTACATGTCATGGAGAAGACCTCTGTTCCTTCACAGTTCCCTGAAGAGATGGCAAAACTTTCAGGGGATTTGTGCACCGTGTCCTACAGAATCCCTCATGTGGACACAAGCAGCATCTCTCTGACCTTCAAGGACACTTGTACATTAAGCAAACAAAAGACCAAAATCAGTGATTAAAATCCAGCCCAGAGACCTGAGTCTGTCATCCTTCCATCCGGGTACCACAGGAGCAGGCTACACTCGGAGCCACTGGGAAGAGTGAGGCATAGATGGGAAGCGAACGTCCTGTCTACCCGGACATGGAAGAGCTAACATGATTGAAATGAAAGAAAGTGGTATTTCTTATACATCCGATTATTTTTTATGCTTCCTGTGTTATCATTCTACTCAAACTTTATACTTACTGTATTTCTCAAAAATTTCCAGCGCATCATTTTTTTTCTTTTAATTGATGGAGTTCTCCCTTCATCTCGTAGCTCCAGGATGCCAATTCAGCGTTTACCACGGTCTAGCACAGTGCCTAACGTGCATTCCTTTTCCACATACTTTCTTTGTTTTTATTTATTTGTTTATTTATTTAGAGGCAGAGTCTCACTATGTAGTCCAGGCTGGCCTTGAATTTGTGGTGGTCCTTCTGCCTCAGCCACCCGAATGCTGGGATTACAGGTTCTGTGGTTCTCACAACCACGTGGGGTTCTCCCACTTTCTTGCTTACTGTATATATTACACTATGTTATATTTTTTCTTCACACAATCTATATACAGTGCTTTCTTACAATCCCTCTTGCATACTATGAAATGTTCTATTCTTATCTGTATATTTCTGTGAGTTTTGGTAAATATGTATAATCATTTAAGCAATACTTTAATCATGATGTAGGAAAATGTCACCTTGAAAGTCCTATTTTGATCCCCATTTTACCTCTCTTCCCATCAGAGGTAGCTGCTACTTTGATTTCTAACCTAACACATTAGTTCTGCCTGTCCTTTAAGGTCACATAAATGAGATCATACAGTGTGAGACATTCTATGTCTTGAATGATTCATTCATCGTAATAGTTTTGAAATGTATCCATATTGTGTGAATGAATAATTTGTTTCCTTTTTGTTGTGTACTATCGTACTACATGGAGTCACCTCTGTGTATTCATTTTCTTGTTAATATACATTCAGGTTACCTTTGTTTTAAACTATTACGAATAAAGTTGCATACAAACACTCTTGCTCAAGTCATTGTGCAGAAATATGCTTTGGTTTCTTCTGGGTAAATGGGTAGAAGTTGAGTTGGAACCAATGTGGGGTTTAAATTTGCCTTAGTTTGTTTTATTTACAGCACTGGGGATTGAACACACAGCCTTGCGCGTACTAGGCAAGCACTCTAGCACTGAGCTGTACCCTACCGTTTTTTAATTTTGTTTTTAGACAGGGTCTTGCTGAGTTACTCAGGCAAGGTGTCAAATTTGTCATCTCCTGCCTGAGCCTTCTGAGTAGCTGGAGATTATAGGGATTACATCTGACTTGGTGTATGTTTAATTTCACAAGAAACTGCCCATTTCCAAAAGTAGTTGTGTAATTTTATAACTTCACCAATGATACATAAGCAGTCCAGCTGTTCTACATCCTAACATTGAATCTTTTTAAATTTTTCAGATTTTTAATGAATCTATGTAGTTTTTATTATGGTTATAATATAAATTTTCTAGCAGATGTATAATTTGAGCATCTATTGATGTACTTAGTGATCATTAATATATTCTCTTTGGGGAATGTCTAATCTTTTTTTCCTATTATACATTGTTGTTTTCCTTTGTTATTTACTTGTAGATGCTCTTTATATATTCTGCATTGAGTTTCTATGGACATATAAAATGCGCTTTGTAGAAAGCATACTGAAAGTTTTTCCCATTCTTTGGTTTAGTTTTTCAGTTCTATAATATAAAAACTCATACAGAAATTTTTAATTTTGATGAGGTCAAATTTATTTTTCTTTTCGTGGTTTTGCAGTATATGTTCTAAAAAAATCTTCCCCTATCTGTCAGGTCACAAAGATATTAAAAACATTGTTGAATATATTTTCATCTAGGATATTCATAGTTTCAGCTTTTACATGTTTATCTGTAATTTATTTCCAGTTGATTTCTGTTTGGAGCGAAGCATGAGTTGAAGGTTAACTTTTCTTCTTTTTCTTTTTTAACCCGTACTTAGGCTCAGTTATCCAGCATCAAAAATATTTTTCTACTTCAAATACATTGTTGTTTTCTTCAAAAGTCAATTGAATTTATGTGTGTGGCTCACTTTCTAGGCTTTCTCTTTTGTTCTAACAATATATTTGCCTATCGTTACATCAGCTAGTACTGGATAGTGATCAAGATTATTGTAGCTTCACAGTAAGTCTTAAAGTCATATTCCAACTTCATCAGTTTTCGACATCATTTTGGCCTTTTAGGTTACTTGCATATATATGTAAACTTTAGCAGCATCTTGTCCATTTCTATTTCTAATATCTGAAGGGTTTTTTACTGGAATTACATTAAATCTGTAGTGATCTGTGTGAGTTTCCTAAACACAAGCATAATGAAACTATATTTAATGAGATGTCCTTTTCCCCAGCAATATTTTGTAGATTTTGGCATAGAGTTCTCTTGGCATTTTTGATCACAATATTTTACTCTCTGTCCTATTATCAGTGGCATTTCTCAAATTTCATTTCCAATTGTTTGTTGCTAACATATAATTACACAGTTCATGTTTTACCTTAACTCCTTATACTAACACATACTTCAATTTACATTTTAGATCTAGTAATTTTAGACATATGCAATCATGCCACTGTGAATAGTATTACTTGGTCTTTGTCAGTGTTTTATTGTACTGAATGTCAGTACAAGGTTGAAAAAAATGGCTTAGAGTAGAAAATTTGCCTGTTATCAATCTTAGGATGATGTTCAGTATTTCACCATTAAAAATAACATTGATGATAATGTTAGTGTTTTCCATATTTTACATTAGGAATGGTGATATCTATTTTAGAGATTCCTGCACTGAATTCAATCTCTTCAGAGGTTCTTCTTCCTTTTTTATAATCCGAAATCTGTGTTAGATTGTGTCAAATTCTTTTTCTGCCACTCTTAAGAACATCATAAAATTTTTATCTTTTACTCTTTGGATGTTTTTTGAATGTTAAAACAACATTACAGTCCTAGAGTTAATCATAGTTATATACTATGCTTTTTACATATGGCTATACTAATTGCTAATATCACCATAAGGATTTTAGAGTGTATTTAATGAGTGATTATGCCCTGCAGTTTTCCTTTTGTATAATGTCCTTTTCAGGTTTGATATGCTGCATTGTAAAATGAGTTAAAAATTCCTCCTCTTTCTATTTTTAAAATAAGTTTGTATAAGATTATAATTATTTCTTCCTTAAACATGTAATAGAATTCACCAGTGAAGTGGCTGGAGGTAGGGATTTTCTTTGTGAAACAATTTTAATTATGACTTCACTTTTTAAAGAATATTTAAAGCTATTTAGGTCATGTCTTTTGTAATCACTTTGACAAGTTGTATTTCTTAAGAGATTTGTCCATTTCACCTATGTTATAAAGTTCAGGGACATAAAGGACCTAAAGCAGTACCTTCTTTCATTTTTGATATTGATTTTTGTTCTATTTGCCTTTCTTTCTCTCTCTCTTTCCTGTCTTCTTTCTTTCTTGACCAGTCTTATGAGGTATTTTTAGTTCTGTTCATATTTGTTAATATTAAATAACATTGGGCTTCATATTATTGAATGTTTTCTATTCTAATATTTATTACTCTCTTCCTTTTTCTTATTTGAATCTACTTTTCCTAGATTTTTAAGGTAGTATCTTATATAACTTATTTTAAATCTTTCCTTTTTTCCAGTGCAAGCATTTAAAGATACAATTTTCTTTCAGCAAACATTTGAACCTAAAAATTTTTGATACAGATATTTTTATTGTCAGTTTAAAACATTTTCTAATTTCTCTTATGAATTCATCTTTGAATCATGGGTTATTCAGTAGGGTGTTGTTTAATTTTCAAGAATTTAGGGAATTATAGAGGTATTGTATTAGTGATTTTTATTTTATTTCTGTCATACTCAGCATAGTTTGTATGATTTCAATGTTTGAAATATGGGGGACTTTGGGAGGGATTTATTTATTTATTGAACCAGAATCTCATCTCCCTTTGCTTATCTTTTGTGTCTTTTCTAGAACCTGCTGCATCTGTTGACTGTAAGAATTTTCTAAATGACTAATAAGTCTTTTTAGTAGACAAAGTTATTCAAATCACAAGTATCTTTTCTGATTCATCTGCTTTTTCACCAGTTACCAAGAAAAGAGTGTTGAGGTATCCAACTCTGTGGATTCATCTATTCCCCTTTTCATTCTGTCAGTTTTATTGCATGTAGATTAATGCCTATCATTATATGGATACATATTTAGGTTTGTTTTATCTTCTTAATAAGTTAGCCTTAATGTTTTGAAATGTCTTTCTTATGTCTGATAATATTTTCTGTATTTGCCGCTACTTTATCTGCAATTAACACACACATACAATGATTTTCTCATGAGTAGTGTGATAGTCAAAGGCCTGTAAGCCAAGGATGGCCATTGCAGGGGTAGGGAAGACACTGGTGTAAGTTCCAGAGTCTAAAGTCAAGAAAACCAGGAGCTCAGCTGTCTGAGGTCAGAAGACAGAAGTCTAAGCTCAAGGATAGAAAAGTAATTCATCCTTCCTCTGCCTTTCTGTTCTATGTGGCCCTTCAACAAATTAGATATTTGCCCACAATGGAAGGAGCAGATCTTTGTTTAGTCTACTAATTCAAATGCTGATCAGTTCCTGAAACATGTTGCAAACACATCCAGAAATAATGTTCTGGCAGATATGTGTGCATTTTTTGTGTAATTAGAACAGCACATCAAATTAACCATCATAATGTCTGTGTGTGTGTGTGTGTGTGTATACGTGCATTTTCTGTAGCTGTTCCAGGAAATGACAATATATATTAATTAAATGAGTAAATGAGGTAGGAAAGGATGAACCCACCTACTATCCATCCCCCTCATTTCTCACCAACACTGATAGAACATCGTGAACCCTAACACAACCAAAACTGTAGCTCATCAGTGGAAGAGAAATTCTTTAAATTTAGATTGATATTCTGATATTTTAAAAAATGTGTTTCAGCTCTCATACATTCACTTGTTAATCTGGTTGCTTTCTTGTTCCTCTCAAGTCAATTCTCTTCCCCCTAATTGATGCACATTTCCTTCTTTGGCTATATGTCTTTGAACATTTAAAAATCTAGAGGTCGGACTCTATTCAAGACTGATAAGCTCACCATTTTCAGACAGTCACCAATGCATAATGTTGCAAACCATGAAATTAGTATCTCTCCACTACATTCTGGGCTGGTCTCTCAGGATTCATCCTTTAATGTCTCCCACCCACATGCTGGAGTGGGGTCCTGAATGGCAATGAACAAGGCACACAAGTTCCTTGTTTCTCTTCCTGATTGTGTGCAAGGTCAGAAAGGAAGCTAAAAAGGCTCATTAGGTTTCTAATAAGGTATTTTGATTGTGTGTGTTCACATGTATGTGTGTGTGTATGTTTCCCTTTCCTTTTCTTTTTCACTAATTGATCACCTTGAGACACAGCGCAATGCAAAATAATCCTGGGGGAGGAGGAAGAAGGGTGGTGGGAATACCGTGGCAGAATCTAAGTGCAGCAAAACAGATAAGAAAGACCAAAATTTAAATTAATAGAATCAACAACACAAGAGAGAGAGAGAGAGAGAGAGAGAGGAGAGGGGAGGGGAGGGGAGGGGAAAAGAGAAAAAGGCTTACCAATAATGTAGTAGGAAAGTACACTTTAAAAGAGAGCATTACCTCCTCACATTATTTTTCTGCTGGGCTGTGTGTACAGCAAACCATGGCTTGTGCATTCTTGGAATGCCTGACTTATGTCTAGGCCACTAACCCCTCCCACTCAGTAGGTGCTTTGTCTGGTCCACCCTGACCAGCTCAGGTGAAGTCCTGAGGCTCCCCAAGTCTATGAGGCACATCTACACACCAAATCACATTCAAGCCACAGGAAATTCGTTCCTCCTTTCCACAGAACAGAGCCAAGTCTGGGGTTGCCAGTCACTCTCAATGCTTGGTTTGATAACATCTCTCAGGAGCCCAGGAGGGTGAATGCAAGCTTGTTGTTGGGGTGAGGAAACCCAGAATCCCTTTCTACTCATCCTTGTTGCCCTGAAAGCCATATAATCCGAGCAAAGGGAAGAAAAACAGAAAACTCCATCAGGGAGTGGTTCCTGGAATGAATAACTGGTATGTGAAACCATGCTAGAGAAATATATTAGTGCCCTAATGATAGCTTAGACACTTGCCTCTCTCCAAATTGCTACTATTATGTGTGCAGTGCAGGGAGTGTTCATAATGTGTAATTTTACCCTGCTTTTGTTTTTACTCCATCCTTAGGGCTGACAAGAGTTATATTATTAGATTTGGATGAAAAGTCAGGTTATGCAAACAAACACTGGGTAAGTAAGTCACTGTTTAGAAGTGCCCAGCAGCCTGAATTGAGAATGCCGAGCAGCCGCTTCCTGTGTGCTCTGCTGAATGCCAGCCATATGGGAACCAGGGCTTCACACACAAGTGAAGGAGTGGTTTGCCTTGACTTGGGTGTGACTCCAGCTATTCACACCACTTTACAGAAAGACCTGCTGGAAACAGAAAACAAGCTGCTCCCAAGTTAGAGCCACAGACCAGAGGACTGCAGACTGGACTATGGCCTGGCCGAGGCATCTACAGCCCTCTGTGCACCTGCATGTGGATTGGCCAGCTCTTCCCTTGCTCCACCTACTCTGGGTAGACCAGCTCTTAAGGCCCTTGGCCAGCATGAAACCTACTAGATTGTACGTAGAAGCTGTGGTTGCTATCTTCTCTGACTTTGTTTATTTGTTTTATCAGAGTATTTCCCAATAAAACATCTAGATTTACAATTTTCCTTAGAAAATTGGAACTGTGAAACACTGAACTCACATTCCCCCATAGCAGCCACCTGCTTTGGTTCCACACAGTCCACTCCATGCCTGACTGTCCTCCCCCTGGTTCACTTCACTCCCTGGAGGAATCTGCTGGCTGCTGAGGGCAGCAGAGTTTGCACACAGTTTCAAGGGCTTCAAAGCCTAGTTCCACGCATTCACTCAGGGTTAGGATCCTATCTTGCTTCCTGAAAACAGTGAATAGAGATTCAATAGGGCTACCACTGCTATCACCTGAAAGTTTATATAGGATATGAGTTTAAAGACCTATTTTTCCACTGAGCTATGGCTGAAATGTGGGTCCCTCCCTCTTCTGCCTTCCTGTTAAGGTTCATCACAAGAAGAATGTCCTCTAAAAAACTCTCCTATGGCCTCCACCTGCACAGGTCCACCTGCACAACAGAAAAATATGCCCTGACAAGGGAACCCATGATCCCACCTGGCATCTGTGAGTCAGTTAACAGTTACATGATTGAGATGGTATAGTAGTCAAGGTTTGCAATGGAATAGACTTAATGCAGAGCACATACTTTATAGGATTGTTTTATATTAGTCACCCAAAAAGTCAAATACAGAAGAGTACAGGAGATCTGTCCACATACTAAAAACCCAAAGACTATAACTGACAGCCTAGATCCCATGGCAAAGACATGCACAGGTCCAGCTGAACCTAGCTCCCATAGCCCTATCCTCTATGAGTCCAGCTGGAGGCCTTGACAATGTCTCATACTAGTCTATATCAAGGGCCTATACAGAGAAGGCCCAAAGGCCAGTGGTGAAAGCTAGAAAGTCTGTGCCCATTGGATGACGAATCCGAACCAGCAGGCTGAGGGATCTGCACTGGAGCCAGGAAGCAATGCTCAAGGTAAGGACTGACCCAGAGCTCCCCCAAAAAGATCCACAGTCATTCTCAGTGACAGTGAAGACCCAAGCTCCTCTGAAGATGAGAACAGCCAAGTTGCTATCAGGAAAACCATCATGATAAGCTTCTCCAGGAGAATCAACAGCACCCCATCTTCCCCTCCAGTTCTCCTTTTATGCTGTTGGCAATAATCCTCTGGTGGGCCCCCACACTCAGCAACCATTCAGCTCGATGTTACAAGTTGACCATTAGTTAACCCTCCATACATGGGCCATGCAGTAGGGACAGACTTCAGAGAATCCTTGCCCCCAGCTACAGTTGCAGGTGAATTACTGTGTGCATCTGACCTTCTGCACTGGGCAGAAGTGAGTCCATGGTGTCCATCAGATCTCCAAATGATTTTGTGCACAAAGCTAACTTGAAGAATAATTTGCAACACTTGCCTATAATTTTCCCCATGGAATACACTGTATTTTATTTCTTATATTTTATGATTTTTAATTATGTTTATTTGTGTTCAGGTAAGATGACCCATGCTACAATAACAAATAGCTCTAAAACCTCAAAAGTTTAAGACAACAATGTCTAATTCTCCTATGAAATTCACTATGAGTCTAGATGCTTCTCCAAGACTTTGGCCTTCCCTTAAGACGAGTCAGTTACTTTAATAGTAAATGATGCTTGTATAATCACCAAGACACAGGAAGAGAGGGCAGCAGAATCACATATCATGCAGAAACTGTTCTAATCTAATCTGTGAGGGCAGAGAAACTTAAATCTCCCATGTAATCTAAAGAAGAGAACAGAAACGATCAGTGAACAAAACTACTGTTGACCACAATGTCCCTGCTTTCCAGTTTTGCTTATTTACTCCTTAAAAGAGTATGGTGTTGACCTCGGGCACATACACGTGGGCACATACACAGAAGGAAACTACAGAAAATGGTGCTTTGATTAGAAGCTCTAATGCTAAAGACAAATACACTCTCATTGCATTCTATTTGCTAATTTATTTCTCTTAGGAGCGTGGCTTTCAGTGTTGAAGCTACAGGCACACTGAGGTTGAAAGAATGAGTAAATAAATGGTAGAGAATAGAAATCAGATTTCTCACTACCAGAAAAATAATTACAAATATGTAAGAGAAGAAAAGTTAGAAATTGTTGTGCTCAATTAGCATCAGTGACATCAGCATAAACTCATGGAACTACAGTGTATAGGCAGGTAGAGAGGTTAAGAAGTAATTATAAATATGTGTGTGTATGTTGGTTAGTATTTTTACATATATTTTTCTACCAACAGGGTCTATGAGCAGAGATGTACCAGTTAATAATAAGCACACCCACAGTCCAGAGTTTGGTTTCTAAACATCATTATTCATTAGAAAATAATTGCATTCTCAGAGAAACAACTGATTGTAGAGTTGATGGTTTTTTTGTGTCAGAAAGTAAGGAAATACTGAAAATAAAAATGGGTGAGGCTACAGCAGAACCACATGAAAGTCAACCCAAAAGGACTCTCAGTGGCTAAATCAGAACAATTTTAGCAACAAAATTATACAGATTAGATTATAATTCAAACCATAAAGATAAATATATGAGTCCATACAGGGGTAAGTCCATACATATTGGAAGAAAAGAAAGAAAGCTGGGCATGGTGGCACATGCCTGTAATCCCAGCACTTGGGAGGCTGAGGCAGAAGGATCTTTGTGAGTTCAAGGCCAGCCTGGGCTATACAGTGGGCTCAAGGCTAACCTGAACTGCAGAGCAAGACCCTGTCTCAAAAAAGACAAAAAGAAAAGGAAGGAGAGGAAGGAAGGAAGGAAGGAAGGAGGGAAGGAAGGAAGGAAGGAGGGAAGGAAGGAGGGAAGGAAGGAGGGAAGGAAGGAAAAAAAGAAAGAGAAGAGAGAGAAAAGGAAGAAAGGAAAGAAGGAAGGAAAGGAGAAAAGGAAGGAGGGAAAGAAGGAGGACGGAAGGAAAGAAGAAAAACCTTCCTTAGTGAATATTTCCAAATTTAATACGTAAACACTCCCCATGCAGGCAGTGAAGTGTAATTCCTGACTTACAGTACTAACAATAGCCCATGGGAAAAGAAAAACCATGGTAAAACCTAGTAAACACCTTAAACAAGTGGTAAAAATTAATGTAACCGGTGTTCAATCATGCTGGTATCACACATTTCAGTGATAAAATGCAATATATATGATGTGACCTGACATAAAATAGGATATAAAATATTAGGCCACCTATGGTAATATACACTGTGTGCTGTAAAAAGAAAACTATGCATGAAACACAGGACCATCATTTTATTACTGGTAAGACTCCGAGCCTCACTAGGCCTCAGTTTCCTCACCTGTAAAATGGAAGAAGTAATAAATCTCTCCCCATAGGATCACTGTGAGTAAATATGGTGAGTGGACATGTTAGAACACAGTCCTGGTGCAAAGGAAATCCACACACAGTAGTAATATACTTGATATTGCTACAGTCATCCCAAATGATGGGGATATGTTCAGAGAAATTAGTTCTTATGCAGTTTGGTGGCTGTGTGAAGATCATAGCGAGTATTCATACAAAACTACACGATGTGCTTCCTCCCTGGCATGGCCTCTTGAAGCAAGCAACAGGCATAGTAAACATAAAACCCACAAAGCCGCTGCTGGCATCATGTAATGCTCTGTTTCACAGTAAATTTTTTAAATGAGAGAATGCACTAAAATAAAGACAGAAAACCATGTTATAGTAAATACACATGCCAGTAACATAGTCATTTATCATCATTACTAAGTTTTACACAATGTGCATAATGGGGTGTGGTCTACTTTTATATGCCTTGCAGCGCAGTACACTTGTTCACACCAGGGTCACCACACACATCTGTGTCAGGCACTGTGCTACCCCATGCAGACATCACTGCAGAAGAGGACTTTTTCTCCTCCCTTATAATCTTATGCGACCACAGTTCTACAGGCCTTTTGTCATTGCAGACAGGACTATCAGTCTTTATCCTTTCCAGTTTGCATTAACGCACAGAAGACCCTGAATACATTACTTGATCCTGATCCAGTGGTTCTCCTGCTCCCAGCCAATCATTCGAGAGGTTAAAATTTATATTTGGCAACTCCTAGTTCAAGATTTTGGAAGCATCTCATCCTTTATGGGGAAAATAGGAATATTTATTCTGGAGCCTAAATGTGAGGGTTGGCCTTTGGGACACAAGAAAAGTATGTCTGAACAAATGAATTTTGAATCAGTAAAACGGGCACAATGTCAGCATATACCTCAACCATCAGCCACACAGTCAGTGCTCAATAAATATTTGTTGTTCTCATACAAGGTAATGCAAAGAGGAATCTAGCTGTTCATCGGGTGAATTCCAAAACCTTCTCTCATCCTATCTGGGAACTTTTCTGTGGATTCATATAGACCCCAGAGGTGAAGCAGTTGATAAAGCCCCCTTCCTCCTCAACCATGCTGCTTGGGAAGAAGGTGGGGCTCAGCCCTGAAGTCTTCACCCTGGCATCTGGGCCCACTGCCTCTCGGAGACAGCTGCTCCCCAGTCCCCTGCCACTCACGGGCCAAAAGGGTTAGGAGGGGTGGATCTGAGCAGATGAACCCCGGGACCCAAGGTCAAACACAGACTGCGGAGGGGCGGGACCCAAGGAATAGCAGCTGCTCTTTGAAGGGCTAAGGCCTCCAGGGATTATTTGTTTAAGTTTCAATGAAATGATTTTAATTTAGTGGATCTATATTTTATGTTGAGTTTTTTTTTTCAAGAAAAGATTTTCATTCTACACTTTATTTCAGGAAAGCCTCAGACCTCCCCTGAGGTTTTTGATAGTAATTTAAGTAGTCAATTAATTGTTCTGATAGGAGAACAACTGTTAGGGGTCACAGGCTTGACCCAGGGCACTTTAGCATCAGCCACCAAGACACTTCTTCTGCTTTTGTTAGTATTTTATATTATTCTTTTAAAAATACTACAATTCCATTACTCAAAATTCGAAATGCACTAAAAGCTTGTCTCCTACTTACCCCTGTATCCTGGGAGACTCCATAATGTTAAAGACTGTCAGTTTCCAGGTTTTCTGTGCTAATTTTTCCCAAGAATTTTATTCCCAATCATGCTAATATGTGTATATATGAGTTCACACTTTTTTGTCTGTATGTTTTCTGTTGCTCTTTTAAACAAGAAATATTTCCTGGTTCTCTACGATAAGTGAATATATTGACACTTTAAATAGCCTAATGTTTTATTAATAACACTATCTGAATTCATTTAAAAGTTGCACTTACAGCTATTTAAGAACATTTGTACCAGGCATTAGCTAAAAACAATGAAGTAATCCCATCTGTATTAGCACTAAAAGATCTACTGCTAAACAGAAACAAGTTTTGCAGCACACACTTACCCTGTGACACTACTTATATCAAACTATCCCAGAAATATTCAGATTCAATAGGTGTCCAGATACAAAAAAAAAAAGACTTTTCAGAAAGTTATACGCCAGATCAAAAACAAAGGACAAGGAAACAAAATGAGGAGGTCAAGGGTGAATGGTCAAAAGGGTCACCTGCAGGGTACACACTGCCCCGGGACACACCATTAAGTAGCACTCATTGTCTCAGGCTGGAACCTACCTGCTTGGTCAGCCCCCAAACCAAGCATTGTTGGCTATTTTGAATACCATCCCTAGGCATTAGGTTCATCTTCATTATTTTTTGAAAATTAAAAATTATGTATTAAAAACATGACATGTGCAAACCATATGTATTTTATCTACAAAAAAAAGGAGGAACTTAGAGCATGTGACTTTGTAGTCTAGAGACTGTTACCCTTTAACCCATTCCATAAATCTGTAATTCCTCAAAATCTAAGGGAGGGGCTGATACATGGACTCAGATTACACCAGGAACTCCATTTCCAGCTTGGCGGTGACCTCGCAGCATGGTGAAGTGGACTAATTATTGTTCAAGTCCCTCTCAGCCTGTGCTACTGGGGCACTGAGAAGGGAGAGAGAAATTCCTCCCCAGGTCATTTGCAAAGAAGGTGCCAGAGTAAGGATCAATCCTCAGAAGCTGTCCCTCACACCTTGTAAGGGTCTTCCATAAAGAGCCAGATAGTACATGTTTTAGGTTTTTAGGGCCACTAGACAGTCTTTGTGGAAATCACTGGACTGGGTATTGTAGCATAGTATGAACACCACAGAAATGAGTGGGAGTGGCTGTGCTCCAATAAAGCATTTGGTGGAAAAGGGGGAACCTCGGCCAGGCCACAGTCTACAAATCCCTGATGCTGATAGCTAGTATTGCCAGTACCTGGTCTCTCTAATGCATCACTTGGGTGAAGTAACAAAAACTCAAAGCAAGATTCTGAATCTTAGTACTTTATATATTAAGAGATCTGTACAGCGAGAAGAATCCAAGGTGATTTGCACCCAGCATTATCCAGTGACCCCAGAGATAAAGGACTCTGGGGGATGTATGATGCTCAGCTTCTCACATTTAAGGACTTCTGGGTCCTCAGTGTGCACAGACTCCCCAAAGAGAAAGCTAGCATCACAAGAACCAAATGAAGAAGCGAAGCTTCCATTTTGGTTCTCAAATCTTTATTTCCCTCTTGAGTGCTTGTCTCCTTAATTTAAGTAGAAGTGTAGAGAACTGAAATGTAGGAGTCAGTCACAAATCCTCCCTGGGTTAGGCAGACTTTCCCTGATAAGACCCTATCTATTGTAAAGCTCCTACATCACACAAGAGATCTATCTTTATCTTAAGTAATAAGCATTATGCCAGTCAATCTTTTCATGGCAGATTGACACATCATTAAACCAAGGCATGAGGATTAAAAGAAGGGGGGCATCCAACCTTCACAACCCTCAACTCTTTATATGTAACAACACAATAAAACACAAACTTTTCAAATCATAGAATTTCCCACACTCTGCCTGATCAGGTGGGAAGATGTCAGGTTTTCTCCAAAGTTGTCACACCAACTGCATGCAAACTTCAAAGATGATATTGAGTAAGAACTTCAAGGAACGAAAGTAACAAAATCAAACACAGTGGAAACAATCATTTCTCAAGTCCTAGAAACTGTTATTTTTTTCCTCAGTAAGAGATTGAGGGAGGCAAAAGAAGACCTAAAACCTATGATTAGCATGTTATTTTTTTTCTTCTTGCTCCCAATTAAAAAGAGCTTTCTTCTTTCACTGGAGATACTGAGTTATTAAATCATGATGTCTTTCTTTAAAAATCCAATTTATAGCAGAGGGCTCCATAGTGCTGCCACTTCTGTAAGGTTGCTTATAATTGCTCTATGCAATGCTTTGACTAATTAAATCACATAAAAGATTGTTCCTTAGTAACACACCTGGTCCACGCTTTGTTGTTGGCTTTCATTAAAGCACTGAGTCTCATGCTGCCTTGTAGCATGAAAGGATATTAATCAGGTAAATGGCCATTAAGAGTCATATCAACGTTTGCTGTGCAGTGATTGTTTTCTTAAATCTTGAACACAGGAGGCTTTTTTTTTTTTTTTTGAAATTTCAGGGCTGACCTCCAACCACAGGAGAGAATAGCCACATTGAAATGCTTTGTTTTTCAGCCTTACCAAGAAGAAGCAAAAAAGGTGTGGCAAAGAGTAAAATTATATTCTCTTTGTTCCACTGGGCTATTTGGGGCAAGCGGGGGAGGGACAAGTTCAACAAAAAGGAATCAGTGTACAGCAAAAGTCTGCTCAGGACCACAGACAGGAAGGGCTCTCTAATGCCCCCCTCACACCAATTCCCTGGGAGAAGAAAGCTCCAATTTTGAGGCAATGGTGCTAAGTAGGTTGCAATTCAGAGCTCTAGTTAGAAATAAAAAGTGGGCTGGGGATACAGCTCAGTGGAATAAGCACCTGCCTAGCAAGTACAGGGTCCTGAGTTCGATCCCCAGTATCGCAAAAAAAAAAAAAAAAAAAAAAAAAAAGAAATAAAAAGTGCCCATGGAATGAGATGTTCCAACTTGATTCCTGAGTTATGCTGCCCCTCACCTATGACACAGTTCCTTCCAATTAATATGCTTATATAGCCACGCCTAAGCCCAGTGAAGCAAACATTCTATTCAGGAGGAGAAAAGGGGTGGCTGCACACACATACACCTGAAAAAGTGACTTGCCAAGGACTAGGATGCCACTTTCTGCTTGAGGACCCAGGATCTGAAATACAAATTCTAGAGTTGGTATTCCCTGTCTGCACCTCCCTAGCTGTGTGTCTCTATGCAAACTGCTCAATTGCTCCATACCATGATTTTCTTATGTATAAAACAAACAAAATGAAATAACCTCCTGTGCTTGTAATGAGAATAAAGTGAACATATTATCAATGTTATGTAAGTGTGACACATATATCTACATACATAATATCTGCCACATGTTAAGTTCTCCATACCTGTTAGCTGTCATACTCTTGATAACCACCAAAGGTTTACAGTGTACTTTTATTTAAAATGGAGTGCAGAATTAAGACTGGTAACTAGAGTCTTCTGTTGCTTGTCTTTTGTAATATTGGACCACAATAGGAGGGAAAACTTGAATTAGTTCTTATTGAACCAAAACAGAAATTAGGTCATGGTGCCGTTTTGAGGCACTACTTTGACTCAGCATTTCTTGCTAAAAATACTTCTGCCTGCACCCAAAAGGATGGGACCTGGGATGCCTTCGAGATGGCTGCCTGTGCTGGTTTCTGCCTCAAAAGACAGAGGACTGGAGGCTGAGATTGTTAATCCAAAAATGAAAACAGAGATTCTCCAAAGTGCAATGATATTAGGGAATAGACTAGTACAATGGGAATACATGTGCCATGGTACACTATGGGCATATTCAAAGAAGCTGAGGTGAAGGCAAGGTTTTCAAAGACAAAAATAAGGATTACATCAGACATCTGAAGCAATAATCTTTGGTCTTTAGGCGCAATGGTTAATAACAAGTCTAAAGCTGAATTGGCAGTTGCTGGACTACTGCCTTGTAGAAGTATTTCTTACATTAAACTGTGTAAGGCTAATTCAAAAGTTTGTAATGGTAACAAACACAGAAAGAAAACTTTTTTATAATCTCCCAGTTGTATTTAGTTTTTGGTGACAGTTGACACAAGCTATGTCCCCTTTCCTTCTCGTAGATCTCCATTGCACAAGGCCAGCTCCTCCCACAAGGAGCCAGAAGAAATGCAATGCCTCAAAACCCCAAAAACCTCAGCCCAGTTCCCAACGATCCAAGAATTTTGCCCCTTATTGGCTGGGATTTGATCATGTGCCTATTCCTGACCCAATCGCTGTGGGTGAGGGGCTTTTTCCTAACAGGCCAGGTTGGCACCTCAGAGGACCATCATGACTGAGAGGCGAAAGATTGATTAGGTTTAAAAAAGCCTTGAAGTTCTCCCAATGCCCAAAATAGTGGTCGGCATTCACGAGAGCGAAGAAAGGAGGAGGAGTTTATAGATGTTGGGGAAAGCAAAATGGTAGGCACTCTCACCTCAAGAGTATACTGGTGGGTCTCCTCGCCTGTCTGGTGAAATTTGCTGACCACAAACTTGTGAGCTGATTTGGACACTGCTGATGTGGACACTGCGATGTCACTGTAATGGACACTAAGATTTCATAAACTGACCTAAATTTTGAAGGGTTCAGTTCACATATTGACACCACATTAAAATCATTTGAGGATATTTTAAAACATCTTTAAAAAAAAACCTGGGATTTGAATCCAGGGCTTTCACACTGAGCTATATTCCCAACCTTTAAAAAATTTATTTTCTTTTAAAGCAGGCTCTTACTAAGTTGTCCAGAGTGGATTAGAAATTGCAATTTTCCTGCCTCAGCCTCTCAGAGTGATAAGGTTACAGGAATGCACCACCACACTCAACTTTTTCAAACACCTTGGTGCCTGAACTCCACCTCCAGAAATTGTGTTGAATCTCTGGAGGAGAGAGACTAGATTGGATATGTTTGAAAAAATTTCACAATGTTGCTGTTGGACAGCCAGGATTGTAGTTCCCTCTTCTGGGGCATCTGCTTTTCATTCTTCAACAGACTTGCTCACTGAAGGGTAAAACATCATGCAACTCCCAAGAACCCCATCCTACTTCAGGGTAGATTGTAAGGTTAGGGAAAGTAAGTCTGGGAAGAAGATGGAGATTGCTTGCCTGGGTGGTGAAATAATACACATATTAGAAGGCACTACATTCGAATTATCTTCCCACCATTTTGCTTTCACACCACTTCCTTCGATAGCCTTTTATTCTAGACTCTACAACCAGGATTTCATCATATACACTTATAAAGCACATTTCTAAAAAGGTGGAATTTCTGGATAATGTACTCAGAAAGGGAAGTTACTCTGTCTTTCCTCTTCCTGCCCATCAGTTTCTTTTCTACCCTTTTCCTCTGGAGAAAGAGGGGATCCCCTAATTACTGCTTACAAAGGTGTGATATTAATGTGTGTGTGTGAGTTCTACCTTTATTTGTTACCAAAAAAAAAGATACTTACTATTGAATCAGCCAAGATTCTGATAAGGAAGTGAAAATAACCAGACTACACAGTAACCTTAAGCCAGCCATCTCCATTCAATGCCATGGAAAGCTACGTCCACTGCTGGATTTCTCATCTGCTTTGATTTACTATACGGTTTGTATCTTCTAAGTCACTGTTTTTATTTAATCTGTTATTTTCTTTACTCTTTAGCAGACACAAAGAAAGACTTAGATTCATAAAGTGGTGGATCTTTAAAAGGTTTGCCAACAGGAATTTATATGAATGCTTGAGCTGTGGCTTGGGGCTTAACACCCCGGTGAGAAACTATTATGTTCACTGACAGTAACCATACTTTGCTATTGACATGCCCCTAAAAAGTCTACCAGGAGGGCCCCTACCTCTACGCCTCCCCAGCCTGCCCAGTATAATACTTATTCTGTTGTTTATTAAAATTAAGAGAGCTCCCTCAAATGCTACTCTATCCCCTTACTTTCAAATGTTCAAATTAATTCTGTCACTGTGAAAGTTTTACTTCATTCATTGTTTTGTTCTTTACATCCTCTCTTGTATTTGTAAACTGTGTCCACTCTACAGAACTCTTAAATTTGTTATCATATGTTGGTCTAAACAGCCACTCTGAAATAATGAAGTATGTGAAGGACATGAATGTGCTAATGATTCCATTCTTATTAATCAGTGAGCACACAATTCCATAGAGGGTGCTAAAATGCTTTGGCATATGCCAACATGTTAGTGGTCTTACCTGATAAATACATAACATTTTTTTATATAATCCAAACCATAGGTTTTTGTCAGCCAGTACTGTGCATTACAGACACATTCAGTTGGCTTTTGAACCACTCACCCTATTAAATAAGGATCAAGTTAAAATTATTACAGGGGCCAGAAGGGAAAAACAAGTGGTTGAGGACTATGGCAAACCAAAACAGCCAATCTACTTGTTGCCATCAAAAACACGAGAGCCAGGTGCTGGCTGGGCTTCTGCTGTCTCAAGAGAACGTGTTCATCTTGCTTACATAATATATCTACTCTTATAGTAGAACTTTCTAATATTCTTTACTTCCTGTTTTTTAGCTCAATAAGGAAAACTGGCCACTTTTTTGGCTGCATTCAACAAGGAGCTTCCATGTGTAACACGTGCTTATTCTTTATTGTTTCCCTCTGTGATGTGCTCAGATTTGACAGCAGCAGCACCAATACAAAACAACCAAGTCCTTGTGTCCAGGACTGCCAGAAGGTCACGTTACCTCTTCTTGCTGCTGACCGCACCTGTGCACATTTTGATTGCTTTCCATCTATTTGTTTTTTGTTTTTTTATTTAAAAAAAATAAAAGCACAAAAACATATTAAAAAACAGACACAAATTAGCATAAAAATAGTACAATCAAAACTGATTTACAGACAAGGTGACATGGACTCAACAATGGTTCTTGCTTTACCTATTGATATCTTCGAAGTGTATATACATGAACACAGATACAGACATGCAAAATTGGTCAGACAATTAATCATCTCAACAACAGAAAAAAACAAAGAACAAAAAAACCAAAGACAAAAAAAAATAAATAAAAATAAAAATAAAATAAATAAAAATAAAATAAATACAATAAAAAAAGAAATCCAACAATAGTTGCTGCTTTGCATATAGATATCTTCGAAGTGTGTGTTCAGGACAACACATACAGACATACAAGATTGATCAAATAACCCGTCATCAATTATTCCTTAGCATTCAGTGATATAATACAATAGTAGAACCATGCTAGCCCCCCTGCACATATGTATATACATATATACATGCATACATTTTTGCCTCTCTTTTCACCTTTCCCTCGTCCTATCTGTTCTTTGCTTTTGAACACATTTCCTTCATGTCTCTTAGTTTATATTCCCGCCCTCGGGTTCTTACACCAGTGATACAATACGTTGCCTGCACATGTACCGCTGATTTATTTCACTTATGAGTATGGACTCCAGTTTTGACCACTTGCCTACGAAGTCCCCAAAACTGTCTTTCTTTATAGCTGAATAATATTCCATTATATAAAAGTGCCACAACTTTTTAATCCAGTCTTCTGTGGATGGACACTTGGGTTGCTTCCACATTTTAGCTATTACAAATTGCACTGCTATAAACATGGGTGCACATATATGAGTGATATGATGTTTTCAGATCTTCTGGGAAAATACCTAGAAGAGGAATAGCTGGTTTGAATGGAACCTCTAGACCTAGTTTGCTGAGAAATCTCCAAATGGCTCTCCACAGTGGTTGCACCAGTCTGCATTCCCACCAGCAGTGTAACAGAGTCCCTATTTGTCCACATCCTCGCCAGCATTTGTTATTGGATGACTTTTTCATACTGGCCAGTCTTACTGGGGTGAGATGAAATCTCGATGTTGTTTTTATTTGCATTTCTCGAATGACTAAGGATGTGGAACATTTTCTCATACATTTATTTGCCATTTGTATTTCTTTATCTGAGAAGTGTGTATTCATCTCAGATGCCCATTTCTGGATTGGGTCTTTGAATTTGGACAGGTACATGTTTTTTAATTCTTTGTATGTTCTAGATAGCAGTCCTTTGTCTGAAGGACAGCCAGCTAGGATTTTTTCCCAATTTGTTGGTTTTCTTTTTACTTTCCTGGTGATTTCTTTAGATGTACAAATCTTTTCAGTAGGATGAGGTCCCAATTATTGATTCTTTGAAGTGTTTCCCTCGCAGTTTCATTTTTGTTCATGAACTCTCTGCCTACTCCTATGTCTTCAAGATTTTTATCTACTTTCTCTTCCAATAGGTTTAGAGTTTCTGTTTTAGTGTTGAGGTCTATGATCCATTTTGACCTGAGTTTGGTGCATGGTGATAGACTGGGGTCTATTTTCAGTTTTCGGCAAGAAGCAAGCCAGTTTTTCCAGCACCACTTATTAAACAGGCCTTCTTTTTTCCAGTGGGTTTGGTTGACCCCTTTGTCAAATATTAGGTAGCTGAGTGGGTTTTTCGTTATGGTTGCATCTTCCAATCTGTTCCATTGATCCTCAGGTCTGTTTTTCAGCCAGTACCAGGTTGATTTTATTACAGTAGCTTTGTAGTACAATTTCAGGTCAGGGATTGTGATTCCACCTGACTTGTCCTTATTGCCAAGGATTGTTTTTGCTATTCTGGGTCTCTTCTGGTTCCAGATGAATTTGAGGCATATTTTCTCTAGATCTGTGAGGTATGCTACCAGTAGTTTATTGGGAATTGCATTGAATCTGTACAACAATATTGGTAGTATGGCCATTTTTACAATGTTAGTTTTTCCTAACCATGAGCAGGTTATGTTTTTCCATTTATTGAAATCCTCTTCGATTTCCTTTTTCAGAGTACTGTAGTTTTCACTGAATAAATCTTTCACATTGTTTGTTAGATTGATTCCTAAGTATTTCAATTTCTTGGTTGCTATTGTAAAGGGTATGGTTTCCTCGATTTCTCTCTGTCTGTTTGTTGTTCGTATATAGGAATGATATTGATTTTTGGGTGTTGACTATGTATCCGGCTATGCTGCTGAATTTGTCAATTAATTCCAGGAGTTTTCTTGTGGAGTTTTTGGGGTCCTCCATGTATAGTATCATGTCATCTGCAAATATTAATAGTTTGACTTGTTCCTTTCCAATCCTTATTCCTTTTATTTCTCTCTCTTGTCTGATTGCTCTGGCTAGTGCTTCCAGAACTATGTTGAATAGGAGTGGTGACATCCTTGTCTTGTTCCTGACATTAAAGTGAAAGTTTTCAGTTTATGTCCATTTAGTATGATGTTGGCTGTTGGTTTGTTATAGATTGCTTTGATCAGATTGAGGTAGAGGCCATCTATTCCTATTTTTTCTAAGGTTTTTAACATGAATGAATGTTGGATTTTATCGAAAGCCTTCTCTGCATCTATTGAGATGATCATGTGGTTTTTGTCTTTGACTGTATTGATATAGTGTATTACATTAATTGATTTGCGAATATTGAACCATCCCTGCATTCCTGGAATGAATCCTACCTGGTCGTGGTGTATAATTTTCCTTCTGATTCGCTGTAATCTATTTGCCAATATTTTGTTGAGTATCTTTGCATCTATGTTCATTAGAGATATTGGCCTATAGCTCTCTTTCTTGGTTGGGACCCTCTCTGGTTTTGGTATCAGTATAATACTTGCCTCCAGAAATGTGTTGGGGAGAGTTGCTTCCTTTTCGATTTCATTGAAGAGTTTGAGGAGAGTTGGCATTAGATCTTCTCTAAATGCTTTATAGAATTCGGCTGTGAATCCATCAGGGCCTGGGCTTTTCTTTGTTGGTAAGTTTTTAATAACATTTTCAATCGCATTAATTGATATTGGGTTGTTTAGGATTTTTAAGTTTTCCTCATTCAATTTTGGCAATTTGTACCTTTCTAGGAATCTGTCCATTTGTTCTGTATTTTCTATCCTATGGGAATACAGATTTTCAAAGTGGGTATTAATGATCTTTTGTATTTCCTTTGGATCTGTAGTGACTTCATCCTTTTCATTCCTTATTGCATGAATTTGAGATCTTTCCCTTCTTTTATTGATAAGGTTGGCTTGGGGTGTATCACTTTTATTTATTCTTTCGAAGAACCAACTCTTTGATTCACTAATTTTTTGTAGAGTTTTCTTCATCGCAATTGCATTAATTTCTGCCCTGAA